>PKRV01000512.1:1059137-1328121 GCA_003709505.1 Hyphantria cunea
ATATATATATATATATATATATATATAATACCTATAAGAATTAACTTTTCAGACATACATCAAAAATAAAACTAGTAACGATTGTAATATTTTTTCATCAAAACTACATTAGCCAAAACCATATATATATATAAATCTACCACTATAGCTATAATTTCTTTTCGGTGCACCTATGTCAATTTATCTCTGCATCGCTCAATCGGTCGACTGGCAGAGAATGCCTTAGGCATTAAGTCCGCCGATGCATGTAATTGTGCATAAAGTAATAAATAAAATAAATTAGCAATAATACATTGAGGCAAGGATAATTACACGGAATACTAAATAAATGTACTGTGAATACTACGAAATATACTACGTTCGATCGATACTTTGACTACAAGAACTTTAAAAAACCAAAACCCGACTACGCAAAAACTTTTGATAAAATTTATGTAGCCTATGTCACTGGGCCATTATTACAATTCTATTCATACCTCATTAATAAAATCGGTTCAGTTGTGTTCATGTTGCAGTGGAACCTACAAACATACTAAGACTGCCAAAGCTTGCATTTCGGTTTGGCTTCGCCGAAGCCGAGTAAAAATGCAAATTTCAGATTTTTAATTCGATTAGTATTTTTAGTACTTGTGTATATCTAGACGCGTTTACGTTTCTTAATTTCATTTTATAGATATTCTGATTTTTTATAATTTTGAAATCTCGCAAAGTTTATACAAAAATGTTTAATTTACTGAAATTTAATTACATACCTATAGATTATCGCAACAGGACAGCACAACGGCATAAAACTACAGGATTAGCACAACACACTGGCTGTAATGACACATTGTGTCGTACGCGATACATTGTCGGTTCGAGCGATATAAAAGATTTTTATTTACCCTCTAATTTTTGAAACTTTAAAACATATTTTTGTTTGGTATAAAGGTGGGTTTAAGCTAAACGAGCAAAGAGATAGAGCTAGAAAAAGAGCATACTGTCTTTCTTAATCTTTTAGTGTAAACGAAAATTCCTATTCAGTGTTTACACCAAAATAGCAAAGAGCAAGAATGAGAACCAAGAACTAAAATTCGTGCACGATAGATGTTTAGATCCGCCAAAAGAATGCTCACTGCTCAATTCTAAGGTTAGTAGCATTTCGGCATGTCCAACTGTCACAGCAATATATTATTATTTTTGCAAGTGCTGAATTTATTATTTTGCCATATTAGATTTTATTTCTAATATTTAGATCCACGTATCGCAGTGTTTGTTACCAAACACCTCCGAAACGACTGGACCGAATTTAAATAAATTGTAGTCATATCGGGTAGGTTCTGAGAGAGAGAGAGGCGTAACTTTAGATAGTTATTTAAACTTTACAAACCCCGTGGAGTTACTGATTGGTAGGATCCGTAAACTCATTTACGGATTTAAGAACCTTAGAAACTCATCAAGCAATTATATTAAGCCCTATGTCAGTCTTTAATTTCAAAGTGCATAGGATCCTGAGGTGGAGCTCCACCTAGTGTCATCAAACGTGTAGAAATCGTACGAGCCGTTCTTAAGAACTTTAAAGTCAGCATTTTTCGACCTATTTTATTTCCAAAAAAAAACGGTATGAAGAATGTGAAGTTCTTTGGTTAGGCAATTATTTTTAGTATATATTATTATCGTCATCATCAGCTTATCGCAGTCCACTGCTGGACATAGGCCTATAGGATAGACGATAAAAAGACCCGACGAAGTTTCCCAAACGCTGCCCAACCCAGCTGAATTCTCCTGTTCACCTCGTCCTCGAAGTTGTTTCTACCTAACTGCAAAGTCTGCCCGAGGTACACATATTTTTGAATAACTTCGAGAACGGCATCGTTTACCGCGACCGGTTCCGGTAGTACATGTTCATTAAACATGACCTTGGTTTTGTCCAAGTTCATCCGTAGGCCCACGCGCACTGAAGAGTCAGCCAGTTCGTTCAGCGTCTCTGCCATGATGACGATGTCGTTCGCATCGCAAGAGAGATGTATTCGCCATTTATATTTATGCCATATCCTTTCCAGTGTAGCGTCTTGAAGTAATCCTCCATTGCATTTGTGAACAATTTCGGGAAAATAACATCCCCTTGTCTCACTCCTCGAGGCATTTGTACGGACCTTGTTCGCTGATTCTGTACTTGGACGGACGTGGTGGCGGCTTCGTAGAGACATCTCAGCACTTGCATTTATCGCCAGACCACTTGGCAACGCTGCAGGGACTCCAGAACAGACCATATCTCGATCGAATCAAAGGCTTTCTCATAATCCACGAATGCTAGACACAGGGGCTGATTAAACTCTTCTATCTTCTGTACAATCTGCCGCACTATGTGGATGTGGTCTATGGTGCCCACTCCATCCCATCCATTCCAAAATCCAGCTTGCTCTGGTGGTTGAAATTCGCCGAGTCTCCGCGCAAGACGGTTCTTGATGACTCTTGAGAACAGCTTATAGACGTAACTTAGAAGGGAAATGGGTCGATAGTTCTTCAACCTGGTCTTGTCACCCTTTTTTTAAAAACAAGATGACCACACTTGTACTCTACGCCCCTGGAGTTCTCTCTTCGAATAGGACAGCGTTAAAAAGCTTTTGGAGCTCCCTCACCCTCAGTGCGGATTTACCACCGGCCTTTAATAGTTCTGTTGTAACGCCGTCCTTTCTAGGGGCTTTTCCATTTTTCAGCTGCCCAAGAGCAATGATAACTTCTGGCAGATATTCGGTGTTGTGGCGTGTTAATGTGGCTCTAGAGTTCTCATTTTTGGGATCGGGTCAAGCGTACAAACCGCCACAGAATCTTTCCACCTCCGAAAGGCCGGCCGGCTTGGAGGTAACGACTTCTCCACTTGCTGTAGTCAACTTCGTCAGATGGTTTCGTCCTAGAGAACGTGCAAACACTTTTGACCCCCAATTCGGCTCGGTTGTTCTTTCGATCGAAAGAGTATCGGAGCATCGGAGGTTGTGTCGTACAAGTTTGCTGATTTCTCAGCTTAGAGTCCGTTTTTTTGACGATATAAGAAGTGGGTTTTCACGTCGTTCCTTCATTAGCCCTAGGGTCTTTTCCGAAAGTTTCGATTTCTTGCCCTTACGCTGCATTTTACAAAATCTCGTACCTTCTTCCCTGAGGATCGAACCACATTGTCAAGGTTTACGTCTGTTGTGGTTCCCATGGCAGCAAATCGGTTCTCCAGATTTGACTGAAACTTTTCATCATCCCATCGCCGCTTGGAGCAGAGTTGGTCGGAGCCTGGATTTCATCAAACGGACACCTTCACCCTTATGTCGATATTCAAAGAGCCTGGGATAAGTTGGTGATCACTCCCGCTGTTAAACCTATTGATCACTGAGACGTCTCTGAATATGTGCTGTCTGTCCGTCATGATAAAATCGATCTCATTTTTGGTCATAGGATCGGGGCTTCGCCACGTCCACTTTCTTAGGGACTGCTTTTTGAAGAATAAGTTCATCAAGAACAGCCCCTCTCGCTTGAGGAAGTTGACGAGCATTTGCCCCCTATGATATCTGCTTCTAAATCCATGGGATCTTACTACCGATTCGCCACAATTTTGTACTCCCACTTTGGCGTTGATGTACCCATAACAATATTTTAGGTTTTAGTAGTGAAATGGAAGGCCCTCGTCATCGAACATATCCTCCATCTCATCGTCCGAGTGGGCTGAGGTCGGTGCGTACACTTGCACTACCTTGAGGCTATATCTCTCAGTAAGCTCGACAACGAGGAACGCTACGCTGTTCGAGACACTAGGCATGTCCACAACGTTGCTAGAAAGGGACTTATTAACCAGAAACCCACGCCACCTTGAGATTTTTGGTCTTGGTACATGAGATAACCTGAATCGAGGGTTATAGTGTCCTCCCCCTCTCTTCGGATTTCACATAACTCTAAGATGTGCCATCTAATCTTCTCAAGTTCCCCCTCGAGTTGTGCCAGATGCTAGTTTAACCGTAATGTGCGGCCATTATACGTAGCTAGAGTCAGTCTGTTGTGGTGGCCTGCCGCAACCCGGAGATTCTTAGCACCCCCCGCCTTGCCGTAACCATGATCGCCACTATGACCAGGAATAGCGAGACTGCCGAGAATTGGGAACCTAAAGATTATATGTGAGAATTCCCAAAAATGAGATTCATTTTCAAACATTGACAATGTGTGGATTACCATATGTGTAAATAGTAAATAATAACTGTTGACGTAATTATTATCTAGATACTCCCGCCCCCATAATATGTGGGCTATTTCGATGTCCCTGGTTCATGTATGTTGTTGTAAAAATATATACTATTTAAAATCGCTAGAACATGCATGCGCTGTCGACCGAGAGGGTTACTTCGCGACGGCGGTTAACAATCCTGCCAAGAAATACTTTCTAGGAGATTCATAAATGACTGAAAAATATAACTATTATTCCTAACTTATTGTACCGAACTGCTTTCGGAAAATAAAGATTTATTATTAAGTGATCAGGCCTCTTTAAATTCATCCACAAACATTACAGGGTTTTAAAAAGATCGCTCGGAGAGCGACCACGTCCGAACACGCAGAAACGCAATAAGCAAAGCCGTGTGCATCAAACGAGCGAGGATTCTAAGAATATTCTATTGAATCTTTTTTAACGCAGACAGATCAACGAAAGAATGCTCTATTTCTGCTAACACTACAATAATAAATAGAGTGGGGATAAAACGAGGATTCACTCGTCGGTTTATTCCGTTTAATCTAGTGATTTAGTAGTTCCTTAATTTTTTCACTGAGTTACTCGCCATTCAACGCATTGCTAACAATGACGATATATTCATGTAGAAAAATTAAAACGACTTCAAAAATAAATTTACCCAAAACAAACATCTATAGCGGCAAATTTGAGTACTATATAACCTTCTATAACTATACATATTTACTGTGTTTTTTTTAAACATACTTATATTTTGTGATTGAAAATAAATCGATAGTAATTTTATTCGTTGTTTCATTTTTACTATATACATTTTTTACGGAACACTGGTTACCAATCAATAGCTATTAGCAAACATGTAATAACGAATATTATATCTGTAACAATTTTATTTCTATGATTTACCTTGTCAAAGTAACCTATTTTTCTTTAAATATCATTGGGCAGAGGTAACTGATAGAGGTACCTGTTCGTTTTCTCATAAAAGTTTTAGTGATACAATAGGTGGCTTTCGATGCAACAAAACAGAACGATCAGGTTTGTGAGAAAAAACGTTCTATAGTTAAACTAGGTAGGTAGTTAAACAGTCTAGAAAACGTCTTATTTACTTTTTAATTTAGTTTTAAATTTAGAAACTTGGTCATTCGTTTCATAAAATATTTTTTTTATGGTTAGAATATAATTATAATTCTTTTGGTAAGAAGTAAATAGTATCGATATTATAGGTAATTTAAATATAAAGCTAATTTACGAGATAGTACTAAGTTAACGGTGTTTCCTATTAAAACTTTATGCATAGATGTTAGTTCGATGCAGAGCCAGTGCACAGAAATTTAAAATATCAAACTATTTTATTCATACATGCCAAACTTTTTTCACTTGCCTCATTACTGATTAAACACAGTATCTGATTTCTTAACAGAACTTCACTCATGCAAATGCCATCTTGAAGAGTCGAAACTGCCTACTTGAAATTGTATGGAAAGGGTCTCAGATGGAGGATCGTTTTTTGTTTTTGCGAAAGACGGTCCCCATTTCATGTCATCCACATTTTATATATTTTTTATCATTAACTCCATCACGACGAAGACTTAAAGTCTCGAAGATTTAGAATTGAAGACTTGAAATACTTGACATTGGCAGAAATAGCTGATCCGGCTGATTGCCATATCATCAAAAAAAAGAAAAAAATAAGAAAAGGTCTCAGATCAAATAAAAAGGTAAACTACGCTACTTTTCGTCAGTATCGTACAAGTTGTCGTGCAGTAAGTTTATCTACAAAATGCTGTCTTGTGCGTTAAATGGTGTAAAAACTACACAAAAGTACACAAAAAGCCTCAAGGAATAATATTTCACACATAAGTACTCATAAAACTGTATTTTTTATGTTATTCTAACACAATTTTACTAATAATAATGTAAATATCACAAATGATTTTCTGGGAGAGTGTTGCCAGGAGTTCGTATTTCTAATAGCCTAGAAATGTAGGTAAGTAATTAGTAGGGAGGTTCATAGTCATAATGAAGTAAAGAGTGAGACATTAGTATAACTTCATTCTTTTAAGCACGTTTTATTTAGTGGTAATTAGAATGATTATTTTTTATTAATTGGCATTCAACGGAGAGCGACTCGAATCGTCCATTCCCAAGAAGTTTCAATTCGGCTAGACCCATTGGCGCTGCGTAGAGATGTGGCTTCACTGTACATCTTCTACCGCATTTACCATGAATCCACATGAATCGATCCAAAAAAAAATTCGAAAACGGTCAAAACATACTTTCAAGGAATGCAAAAATGACATTTTACGGGTCCAATCATATTCAATACTAAATTCCCAAGCTAAGTAGATAATATTTAACATTGTTTACCATAATTAGTCTAATGATTATTAACATACAATTATTAATTGATAATATAGCATTGTGGAACATTAAATAATTATTACGCCGGAGGTACCATTGTATAAAAAGAGTATAGACATCATTAATAATATTTCTAAGCAGCGCAGGAAGCTGACAAGTGGCAGGCCCTAAGAATTTAATATTATTTAATATGAATATAACATTTCCTTTATTATTACAAAAATAATATATCCTGTGTCGTACTTCTATATGGTTGGAATCGTTACTTAGAACATATGTTAACCAACAAAATCGAGTGGTGCTTTATTAAGCTCAACTTCATTATACTCAAAGTTGATTTTCTTACGAAAAGCTAACTAAAGTTAGCTTTCTAACTAACTTTCGTCTTTAAAATCAATAAAGAAATCATCCAAGTTACACAAAAAACATTTTTCACATTAAATCTATACCCTCAATTGGAAAAAAGGCAAAATGACTGTTCTGCCTGATGGAAAGCATAAGCAGAATCAAAGAGGGTGGTCACCATCCTCAATGCGAATAAAGACAATGCAGCACCACCCACATTATGTGGTGACCCACACTATGGCGGCATAGTCAGATGCATATACGATACTTATGTCAAAAAAGCATTTTTTATGTTTTGTCTGTCTGTTTATCTGTCTGTTTGTTACTGGTAAACTCTTAAACGGCTGGACTGACTTTGACGGGACTTTCACTGGCATAAAACTGATGATATAAGGAGTGACTTAGGTAACTTTTTTTAGATTAGCTTCGCGCCGTAGTTTTACCCACGTTGCCTAGAATTTACTAGTGCATCGCTATTCTTCTCTATTGCATGAACATAATAAGCAGCACACATGATGATCTCTTTGTTGCAAGTTTCCATTCGCACCAAAATGTAATTTTCCAAAAACGTCAAACGTTATTCAAGTCTGATTTTTTTGTAGACAACCCAAATAAATAAATGAAATAGAACTTATCTTGGTATAAAATTTATTTATTAAACAGACGGGCAAAAATAACTAATATCGACACACCTATTTATACCTGCCAACGCAGTAGCTGTGCCAGAAAGGCGTTATATTTTCGCTTGGTATTAAATTTATTTGTTAAGCTCGTGAGTACTCTAGTAAAAAGCCTTTTTTATTCATTATAAAATAGTTTGGCCAGGCATTTTTTAGCCAACCCACCCGCGATATTTTATTTAATATAAAATACTCTTCATACAATAATAGTTTCTATTCGGATATTAGACCTGAAGTTAATATTATTAAAATCATGCAAAATATAATGCAGGTAGTGTTACTCAAATAAATTAATTAGCAACAGCACTTTTTTTGTTATTTTTACCAAGTAAAGTAATTAAAGAGTTTCCCACACAGGTATTACCGGTCCATAACATCAAATGTTCTGATGGAGGACGGAAAAATGCAGGCATCTCAATTCTATTGTGTCGTTACTATGCCAGAAGTGTGTAACTTCGTAACCGTCCTAATACTTAATACACTAAACATATATATCGCAATAACTCATTTAGTATTAATGACCCTTCCCCCCTCTACCCCTTATACTCTTTGGGGGGATGGACTCAAAGATGCAACGCACTTTATTGATGCGATGACTCTTGAGTAGGATATCAGCCTAATATTTGACGTTTTATAAACCTTAATGTTATTAAGAAACTAAATAACTACCTCATTGGTCTAATGGTTGGCGTGACTGTCGATAAAGAGGTCTTGGGTTTAATTCCCGGGTCGGACAGCTGTTGGATTTTTTAAAAGAAATCCTTAATAGCAACCCGGCGTATGGTAGATGGCGATTTTTCTCGTGCCTCAGAAAGCACGTTAAGCCGTCGGTCCGAATCGTCATGAACATCTATGGCAATCGTTATGGGGAAGTCAGTGCCCTTAAATATTGACAACTAGTTCAATCTTCGAACTCAGTTCAGACTCGGGGCTGCGGAGTTCCGATCCCAGTTGCTCCGTGAAAAAACTGATATTCATATAAAACAAATATATGGACATGACCTCATCTCAATGCTACGTCAAATGGTCAAAACTAAATATATATATATAAGCCAATAATACAAGCGAACAGAGGCGATAGTAGAATGCGAATCGGCACAAAACACTTGCATATTAGCTAGGAAGGTCCACTACTTTAGGTCACTTATAATCAAGGTTTATTATAACCAAATGACAAGTCTGTTTCTTTGTCACCTTATCCCATTAAAAAACAGATTGGTTTTTAATAACTAACAAGCATTAGATTAAACAAACATTTTGTTATTATATATATTATTTATTACACTATTATTTCTTCATGTCATGCTGAATAACATCTTCTTAATTTCCAGTAGTTGGGCTAAAACTACTGTAAATGCTGCTATTAAGTGTCACCTCGAGAGCTAACGATTACTGTATAATTCCTAAACCTCACACGAAAAAGATGCGCTCTGGTGTCATACCTTTGGTCGCAAACATTTCAAATCTAATGGGTTGCACGTGTCCAGTTACCATCGCTATTGAGAAACATGTTTTATTTAAAATCTAGCTGCACCCTACGGTTTTTGATGTTTTTGAATATTATTTACTATGTCATTGATCTTATTTATGTTTTTTTTATTTATTTGTAAGGACAACCCGTTGCTGTTACATTAAATCTTATAGTAGGAAACAATAAATTCATTAATGACTTGTTGATATGCACAACATTTTAATGTGTCACAAAATGCACCAATACTGACAAGAGTAAATAAAAAAAATTACATAAAAAACGAACAAAAATGTAATCAAATAAGAAGAAGGAAGTAACAAAAATTAAAATAAATTCAAGTAGATAAATTAATATAACTTCTAATACAATTGATACTAAAAACTAATATTTCAACAGTCTCAAAACAGATTTTTTTTAAAGTTGGAAGTTTGTCGGCAAACACATCCACTTCTCAGCAAATTCTGTTGTAGGTACGAACGGCATATGGCTGAAAATTGCTTTAGATTGGTTCTGGCAAACGGCTGATGCAACAAACCGGCATTTACGAATGCTCGCCTGGGCCTCGCTCGACGTGGGACTCGCAGGTTAACAAAATTTTACAGTAATGAACAATTTAACTCATTTTGCAATACTTTTAAAAAAACGCCATCATGAAGTTTCCTGCGAATCGATGGAGCGACCATTCCAAAATGGTTAAGTTTATCACTGTACGTCTTAAGCTGTTCATTAAGTTTTAAGTTAAGTAGTTGAAGTATCTGTTCTGTATACGTTCAATTCTAAGTTGGTGTATGTTGCTTTGAGGTGACCAGACTACCGAACAGTACTCAAGACAACTACGGACGTGTAATGAAAATGATAATTTTTGTATCAGAACTCCGAAACAGGCAGACAAACATTTTTAACATTGTTTTTTTTTTGTTACCTGGGGTTTGAACTCACAACACGCAGTAGATGACGGCTTGGCGATCGCTTAAAACACTACGTCATTCATGTAGTAATTTATTATCTACTTTTACACTATAATATTAATATCTAGACATATTATTGTTAAGCTTAAGCGAAGTTTCATTCATTTTCACCACGTTCATTTTGGTGAGGTCCTCTAGCTGACGTGAGAACTGCGCCGGCCAGATACTGCCTTAAATAAACTCATCTTATACCCTAAGATTAAACTTATCAGTAGTCTTATTGAATGATGTTCACCTAGCCGATTTTGGCCTCGAGGTGGCCAGTGTCAACGTAGACTAGCCAACTACGTAGGAGATATTATAGAGCACAAGTCGGTGCACAAAAACAGGTGCACTCTCTGTTCCTTCACTCTCGCAATCCGATGAGCCGGCTATCTAACAAGACCGGGGAGAGCTCAAGCACAAAACTGGTGGCTTTTCATGTTCTCGGAGATTATGACAACCACATCCAAATTCCACGCTGTTATAAACATTTCTATAATCAAAAAAAATCTTCGTAAAGCTTAACAGAAATTTAATCTTACTTTTTTTTATTTTATAATTTTATGTAACTAGACACATACATACTGTGAAGTTGGTAAATAATTTTAAAACAACCTATCATCACTGGACGTTTTTATATTTTAAACCCTGTGCGTTTAGCTATTAAAACAAGCGTCATAAATTTATTTTTATATATTTTTTTTACGCAGACAGATAGAAGGTTCTCAAATATTTCGGTGGGTCATAGGAACGTTTGCCAGGGTCGTTAATAAAAAAATGCGTAAACAATACTGTAAGAAAATTAACTAAGAAAACGGTGAAAACTCATAGTCATCAGTAAATCATTTATTGTTGTTTAAAATAAGTAAAGACCATGCTTAGTTACAAGTACAAATTCTACATAATTTAGATTTAACTAGCATCAACTATTTAAATATTTTTTTCATATTTTAGAATAATCTACATTTGTTTTTCAGTTTCCATATTAGTTGTTTTATCACCAAAACCCCAAAGATCAGTTCCGTCACCGGTTCTCTGAATTCTTTGTTTGATCACATCTTCAGATACAGACTTCAAATCGTATGCCCAACCAATCGCCGCAAAGAAGTCAATAAATTGCGTCGTGATATTCAAATAGTTGTTCCCTAATTCAGCAGCGCGATAATCCCATGGAAATACGTGGTGATAGTTGTGATAACCTTCGCCACAGGTAGCAATGGAAACTGCTAGATTTTGAGCTGGCAAAATATTTTTGTCGTATCCTTTATTACCCCATATGTGAGCAACGCTGTTGACCATAAATGTCACGTGCAGACTTATAACATACCGAAGCATATTGTTGTGCCAAGAAACAGACCAGCTCTCCCCCCAGCAGTAGACTGGGACAATTGTTGGCAGGATAAAGCATACCATACTGATTAGAGGTATTGCGTACCTGGAATTAAAATGAAATTTGAAATATATGTATATTAAAATTTAGAATAGTTTCCTAAGTTTAATTGAAGTAAAAAAATATCAATCTAATATATAAAATTCTCGTGTCGCGGTGTTTTTAGTTAAACTGCTCCGAAGCGGCTTCACCGATTCTCATGAAATTTTGTATGCATATCGGGTAGGTCTGAGAATCAGACAAAATCTATACCCCTAATTTTTTATGGCAAAAGAACTTTTGCCTTATAAGTGTGACTTATAAGAATAATGAAACATAGTATCGATATTTAGTTTAATATTGTAGGGAAGCAATGTCGAAAGGCCACGTTAGCTGGTGTAAATAGCGTATTAAAGGGCTTCATTAATTTCATTATTATTTATTGTATAGTGTGTAGTGACATCTTGGTTAGTATACCAGAAGTTCTCAGTTGCGATGCGTGAAAACCTTAATTTATCATCACATCATACAAACTGATCACGTGTTTATTGTAGCTGTTGGTTTGCTTAACTGAACTAAATAAATATATGAAATTAAAAAAAAAAGTTTATCAAGAAAGCGGCGTTGTCCAGTAGTATTCTGTATAAAGCTATTGATGATGATGATTACGACGAAGAGAACTCAACATTAAATTATGGGATACCTTTAAGTTACAAATATATTCAAATTTTTTAAAAGTTTTCATTTCCTAAAAAGTACACATTGCAGAGACCTGAGGTCATCGGAGAATTTAAAACTAAAAATGCCAGCACATACCACTCAGTTTGCAGATAAGTCTTTTACTGTGCAAGTGGTAAGGCTTTGGAACAACTTGCCAGATAATATCCGACAAGCAAAAACCTTGGATATGTTCAAAAAGCTAGTGAAGGATTACTACTTATCATTGTGAATAATTATTGAATTATTTTTATGTTTTATGTATATTAGTCCGTATGTGATTGCATACATATATAAATTTCACCCATCTAGGTACTGACTGCGCCGTCATTGCTTACCCTCGGTGATTGTTTCTAATCTCCGAGTGCAACTAGGCTATGAGCGCCTCAAGCGCTGAGCGCTGAACTTCAATTCGTGAATTATACACAAAGTGTTGTCATATTTGGAGTTTGATCTCACAACACGCAGTAGATAATGACTTGGTAACCTCTTAAACAATTACGTCATTCGTATAGCAATTTATTATCTAACTTTACCTTGTATAATATTAATACCTAGACATATTATTCTTAAGATTAAGCGAAGTTCCATTCATTTCCACCACGTTCGTTTTGGTTAGGTCCTCGTGCTCATGCAAGAACTGCAGCGGCCAGATACTGCCCAAAATGGTACTTTATAGGTATATAATTTTAAATATTATCAATTACTAACTTTTTATCAAATTGTAAACATTCAAATATTTTATTTTGTAAATAGGACTTAAGAATATTAATATACTTTGTAATTAATGATCGTTTATTTTGAAAACATCACACTACATATACCAAAATAACGTCTTTTACAATTTTTGTCTGTCTGTCTGTCGGTCTATCGGTCTGTCTGTTTGTTCCGGCTAATCTCTGGAATGGCTGGGCTCTTTTTGACGGGACTTTCACTACCGAATAGCTGATGTAATAAGGAGTAACTTAGGCTACTCTTTTTATATAAGTTGAGCCCCGCGGTGTTGCCCGCGGTTGTAAAGGTGCTACAATAACCGCAAGTAACAACACGGTACTCAGCTAGTCTTTAATATGTTATTAGAGAGATCACTGTCCAACAGTGGACTACGATAGGCTAATAATGATGATGTTTGACGTATGTATTTCGAAATATATAAGTTTTATCAGCAGCATCCTTATGTTTATCAGCAGTTTGGTTATCATAGTATAGTGACAGGCTCTGTCCAATTTTGGAATCAGAGGGCCCGTGTGTGAAATGAACGAATGATAGCAAAATAATTGTCACATTCATTTATACCTACTGATATTATAAAGAGATAAAGTTTGAGACGTGGTAACGGGTTATCTCTGGATCTTCTGAACCAATTTTGAATTATTTTATCAATACAAAACCACATCATCAAATCGGAATGATGATAGTAACCAAGAACCACTAAAATTAGGTATTTATCTGGTGAAATGGGGTTCATAGAAAAATCTTATTTATTTTCATATTTAGATCGGGATTAATGGTTATAACTTACAAAAATACGGATATGTGTGTTTCAAAGATTTTAAAATTTTTGAAACACATATCCGCGTCATTGTTGTCTGGAAGAAATCGCTGAGAGTGATAAGACCGCCAATTGTTATACATATTGTGTGATTGTTCCTGTTGTACCATTTCGTACTATGTATATACAATAAAGATAAATAAATAAAAAAAAAAATAAGAATAAAACTACAAAATAAAGCAATCCACCGTGTTAAGTTGAACACCAATCAGAGCGAGTTAGGTCACGTGTTTGTAAACGCCATTTTGTTTGGTTACCATCGACGATTACTTTACTGTTTTTAGATCCTATATTTGTCACTGGTTGACAAATGGTGGTGGTGATTAACAGTGTGTTTGTGAGGTGACGTCACAAGCAGACGCCATAACACCACCCGGCGTTTTGTCTTGAATTTTAAACTTAAATTTTAAATCGCATTTTTTCCTACTAAAACCTTATTTTATTGTAGAAATATAATATGTATAAATAGGAGAAACTTCTGAACAACTTAAAACAGTTTTATTTAAAATAAGTCATCATGCCTATTGTTAACGCACGAATAAAAACTGAATTGTACAATCGCCACATTAATATTTATCTAATTATATTTTTGGATATCTGACCGGATACATTTGGATCTAGGTTCAGGTTAAGCAGTGCTTGCTTTGTGATTTTATTTTTTGTAAATATATACGAAACGTCGTAACGTCGTAATAAATGTTTTTAAATCATAAAAACAATTGGTTTGAGGCAGGAGTAGAATTCAAGACCTAGACACAACATTCGCACTCACTCATGAATTAAAATATGTGAGTTTAAATTAGAAATAATAAAGGATTCAGATTTTGGAATAATACATAAGCCATTTAGTTGTTTTTAAAATCATAGTATGCAACTGAACGGATTGATACTTATTGGTCCTGTGACTTATATGTCCAGCCCATTACCACATCAACCTACTAACTCTGAGAACTGTACCTTGGGGAGAGGCCTATGTGAAGCAGTGGACTGCAGTGGGCTGATGAAGAAGATTGGTGTCATTGATCAACCGTTCGTGTGGCAACCACCAAGAGATAAATGACAAAATTATTTTCGAATATACTCACTTTTTTTGAAATACCAACACAGGGTTGCTTTCAATATCGGACATGTCAATTTGCTTTCCTTTCTTCAAAACTTCTGGATGTTTCTTCACAAGAAGCCATCCCATATGGGAGAAGAAAAATCCTCGATTAGCATTATGTGGATCAGCATCAGTATCGCTAAATTTGTGATGAAGACGATGATCCCTGACCCAGCTGATCGCAGTATTTTGGAAAGCAACAGAATTCATGAGCATTAGTATTATTTGAAGCGGTAATTTGGCCTTGTATGCTTTGTGGGTCCAAAGGCGATGAGCGCCAGCCGTTATCCCTATCTCACTTATGATCAGCATGATATAACCTGCAAAAGGAGAAGGTTTATTTTAAATATGCTTATTAGCTATTTTAAATGCAATTTAACAACTTAATCAGAAAAAATACAATTGTTACAGTTGGTTTGTCCGGTGCATCCGACAAAATCTCTGATTTGTTGTACGAAAAATATGTACACTTTATTGACTTCGTCAATTTATATAAAATTTAACAGGTATTTTTCGAATATAATTAAATAAAAATAAATATTTCGGACATCTAACACACAACGCGATCTAGTCCCACACTAAGCACACTTGTATTATGGGTACTAGAAAACTGATATAAATACATTTATACGTTTTTTTACTTACATACATATTGTACATAGAAAACAGCACAAACTTCAAAATAAATATTTACAGACCATAAGAACATTTGTTCCGACCCGGGAATTGTACCCGACACCAGCCGCATACGCTGCAACCGCGCCACCAAGGCATTTAAAAATGTTCCAGCAGTATAGTTAACATACAATATATCAACAACAGATTTTAAGTTGCAAAAAAAAATACATTAGTACCTACCTACCTACTTACTATCACAAATACGAAAGATATTCTATCTGTTACGGTTTCACGGCTAAACCGTCACACCGATTTTAATGGAATTTGTTATGTAGACATTTACATTCATGAGAAAGGACATAGGACTAGTTTCTTCCGCGATAACTGACAAACACGCGGGCGGAGCCGCGAGCAAAAGCTATTGTAATAATACATTTAAAGACTTCTTCTTCTTTTGATGATATGGCAATCAGCCGGATCAGCTATTTCTACCAATGTCAAGTATTTCGAGTCTTCAATTCTAAGTCTTCGAGTCTTCAAGTCTTCGTCGTGATGGAGGATTGCTTTTTAGCGATAATGCTGCCATTTGTACATGGTCATTATATTGTTTAGCTCAAATATAACTGTATCAATTGGTGTACAATAAAGTTTATTCTATTCTATTCTATGTGTTATCTAGAGATATGACTTGATTGAATATAAATAACCCTGTGTATGTGTCAGAATAATAATTTAATTTAAACATTTTGACGCCATTAGTTAATAACCAAGAACAGCTTCGAGGCTTGTTTTAATGGTATTTATAGTATATCCATAGCAACCAGCTTATATCTCTAGACATATATACAAACAATGACTTAGATCATTTTTGTTTCCCAGTCATAATAACGTATGTAGCATATGTGAAATGATATTATAATAACTCAAGGAAAGTTTGTAATCTCTGATACAAATAGATCACTTTCCACGTTAATCACGTCTTCATGTGACCTTTATACACTTACCCCATAGTAAAGTTGCCCATTTTGCTTCTGTGAAACAAATATATAACCCATAAACAGCTGCCAAGTGCCCGTAACCAAAAGTCACAAGATTGCTATACACAAGTTTATTATTTTTGGGTTCAACTTTTGATAACCCAGTCACTGAAATTTCTTCTGTCTTCGTTATTACTTTACTCATAGTTCCAATCTGTAATAATTCTGATAAATATAATTATTTATATAAATAAAACAGTTCTGATAAATATTCGACGATAAAACATAGAGATTTGTGATCAAATAAAATCAAAAGTTATCAAGATCACATGAGAAATGATCTCATGGTGGCCATCGGAGTGAGGGTTCTCTCGTTCGGTAACATGATTGCGGCTATGTTGCGAAGCAAAACTGCGTGGAATTCTGTCGTCTCTTCTGCGAGCAAGTTATGCTTGCGAGCGTGACCGGGAGAGGTTTAGAACTTTCCCTATCCGCCAGGCCCGGGAACGGGCCAGGTACTGCATACGAATCTAGCATCAGAGATTGTCAAACGATCTCCATCATTCATAAGCGCAAGCCTAGAAGAGACAGGTGGGGCCACCAGTCACCCCAGCAGAGGCAGGCCGGGGTTTCTATTTTAAATAGAAAAGAAGCCACAGGGTTCCTACTCAAGAGCGGATCCTACATAGGGAAATCTACAAACCGTAGTTGGCCCAAGATACGTCGGGGTTCCAGGATTTCCTTTCGAAGGTGCACCTAGTTCCCCGGCTTCTAGTACCCGAGACGGTGCGCAGTTTTTAGTCGGCTCGAGTCCGGCATAACCACCAATCGGTGGTATTGGTGGTAAAAGTATTTTGAGCTAAGGTGCGATGAGGAATGATTGATGAACTATTCGCAGTTTCTTAGTAGAGCGATTGAGTTTCATTACTATACCAAGTTTACTAATTTATTATCCAACTAACACTAAGCCACTTGATTGCTAATATTATGAACTTAACCGCCAAGTTAAATTACACTGTGTATTGGCTTCATCTCAAGTAAATACTATTAGTTTTTTCATGTTGGCTTGGTAGAATTTGATGTGAAAGTAGTTTTGCCACAGCATCATAAGATGAGTTTTGGTGATAGTCGTGATGGTGTTGACAAACTATTAAGAACCTTTGTCGCAGCATTGTCGAAACACTTTTTTAATCCAATATGGTACACTGATTCCTTTCAGTCATTTAATTCCGATATAAAGACAGATTTTTTAACTTCTACATTTTTAAAAAAATTTTGATTACATTATTTAAATATTAATTATTTACAAATAAAGTTAAGCGCACATATTTTACGAAAAAATCTAGGAGCACTCGTAAAACTAAATCTAGTTAAATTTAAATTAAGGTATTGTGAAGGACAAAAACAAAGTCTATTCATGATAATCAAGTTATTTTTTCAAATCACCACATTCAAACTTTGACTGAACTTTCACAAATATTTCAAGACCAAAATTAGTTACATAAGTCCAGCAATGCCCGGGTTTTAGAGAGAGTCTAACAAAAATCAATTAATTTTATATTTAAGATTTACCAATAAAAAAAAATTTGTAAAAATATATTAAAAAAATATTGTAGAGTATGAAAAATATAGTACAATACTCACGGGTATATCAAGAACATGTGTTAAAAGAGTATTTCTATTCATTTAATGTTTCAATCCGATCGAATGATACGTACTGGAACTGATTACGAAACGTTTACCTTTATAAAGCATTAAATCTGTCATTATCTCTGATTGTTACATTGCACACTAACA
The DNA here is from genome assembly GCA_003709505.1 of Hyphantria cunea. Classification (NCBI taxonomy): domain Eukaryota; kingdom Metazoa; phylum Arthropoda; class Insecta; order Lepidoptera; family Erebidae; genus Hyphantria; species Hyphantria cunea. The sequence goes on from PKRV01000512.1 coordinate 1,077,284, forward strand.
AAACGGGTATAAGCGTAATTTAAGAAATAACTAGTATCTACTGTGCTGTGTTTTTAGAAGACTTACTATTTTTTCATAAAATAATAATGTAATGTTCGTCTCGTAACAGATTAAGAATAGGTACGCAATTTCACCACAACTTTACATCACACACATTTATATGAGAACTGTAAGCGGTGTAGTGTTTACTGCGCAGTTTGTTCTCTCAGAGAACAAACTGCGCAGTAAACACTATTTTAAAGAGATAAAAAACTTGAATCAAAGCTTATTACTAACGCGTCTGGCCAGCGTGGTATAGAAAACCACAACATATTTTCTAAGGAGAGAACTATGACCAGCAGCAGTAGACGGTGTATGGCTTTTTATTATGATAATGAATAATTTATTGTTACATAAAAATAGAAAATTACACTTATAATGATAAGTATACCGACCTACTTTCTATTGTGATGGTGCCTCTTCGATAGCACCCCTCCTCCGTGTTACCCTGCGGAATCCGTCGCCAGACTCGTAATTCCTCCACTGGCATCAAAGCCATAAAAATTAAACACACTGCAATTGGTTTGTTCTGATCACGCTCTTTTCCTATTGTGTACCCAAGATTTAGGTGAATTAACGCTCTTCTATTATAGGAGATCTGTACTGCACGATCAAACGCTATAACCGTTTGCAGTAAGTGCATTAGCCCATATGCTATCCAGGCCTGGTATTACTGAATACCGCGTGACGTTAAAAATGCCCCTATACCCGGTTTCGAATTCGAATCCTATTTCCCCTACCGACGCAACGGCAATAAGGCTTAACCGACCTACAGAAACTCCGTGTATCCGACCATTAAAACTCCCAGCACGTAAGTACACGTCCCACAGTCTAAACACGCCAACCTCAGTATAAAGCACCACATTGACAGATCCCCGAGGTATAATCATGTAGCAGAACTAAGAGATGATCAGTCGCCAAGCTCCACTGGACCACACCTCACTTCACCTCGCTGCAGACCTTATAAAGAAGCCTACTCATACATCTCAAATCAAAGGTACCAATAAAACCAATGGCAATGCTTACCAATAAAACTATAAGATTACATCTAGTTATAATCTAGCAATCACTACGATGCTCAGACCGGGATACAATTACATAATAAAACTTATTACCTTACCAGGTACTATAGAAAACTGAGACTCACCCGTCTTTCTTCAATGTTATACTTTACTCAAAATAATAACAAGATGCACAGACTCGACGCGACCCAACTTCACGAGGTCCGATCTCCTCCGTGGTCCTACTTGGTCACTTCCTATTCCTCGTCTCTCTGTCCTAAACTCTGTCGTTGAAGCAGGTAATCATCTTTTTACTACGTTCACTTAAAATATGGAAATTGTGACATCCAGATCCCACAACAAAATCCGTATTACGAGGCAATAATGTTTTGTTCTTACTAATTTATCGCCCTATAATTCAAGTCGTTTATTAGTGTCATCCGTCCCTTTTTTATAAAGGACCTTTTGCGCCATCTGTACATGTAATCATTGCATTTAAACTATTGTTACAAATTAACAAAGCTCACAAGATTGGTAAGCTAGCCTGTACTATCACACTATATATCACTTACTTCGTTCATCGTGGAAAGCCATACACTGGCCTGACTCGACCGAAGCGACACTCCGACTTCTCAGAAAACAGGTGTTGAGCAAATCTGTCGTGGCAATCGAATACCCTGTTAATTCCTGGAGTCTTTCAGTCCCTCTCCTTTAGTTGCATTGAAATTTTCCCCATATTTCCATTTTGAGGTGATTTTTTTTTAATACCTTTTATTCAAAACTGTGTTATTTCACATGCTACTGATTAGGAAAATAAAGCTATGTACCAATGTAATATAGATTACAAGTCACCAGGCACTTAAAATAAATAGACAATTGTAGAATCAGTAGGTGAAAATTAAAAGAAATGTCACATTTTTTTAAGCAACACTCACAGAAGTACAATACTTACAGAGTAAAAAGACAGTTGACAAGGGAATATTTATGTTATGGTTCTTAGATTTTGAAAACCGTCACGACACGGGCAGTGATAAGAGTAGAAACTCCACTTAGTGAAAACCCTATTATGACCCTCATCTTCTAAAATAATATATAAAATTCTCGGGTCGCGGTGTTTGATACCAAACTCCACCGAATCGAATTTTGTGAACCCGATATGGGTAAGTCTGAGAACCGACCCCTTATATTTTTCATACTCCAAATTGCAAGTTATTTCCTCCAACTAGTACTTAGTATTCCTAAGTTTTAGTCAACAAATTTTACCCCTCAGTTTGATGATTCACTACTTCATTTTTTGTATGGTTACAGTTGTGTCCAAATTCAGAAAACTTATGCTGATAAATTTAGATTTCTTTAAACTTCCCCTATTTTGCTTTGGCACATTCATTAGTTGGGTATTTAAAATAAAAATATATCATCCGAGGTTCACAAGTCAGTGCAAAATTATTTTCTCGAATAAGACTCAAGAATGATTTTAATAATTGACTAGTACTTTATACCTAATGATTATAAATATATATTGATTCTCACTTCTCACATGATCGAGAAGAGCAAATAAAATTTAAATGCGTATTATTCTTCAACTCTGAACATAAAATTAATTTTATGCCTGGTATAGTTGATCTTAATGTTCGACACGTAAACAAACAGTCATAGATATGTAAGGATAGCTAAAAGGATTTCATGATTGACGGTATTGGAGAAGTCAATTAATACCAGTACGGTAACTTTGGTGTCTCTCATACCCTTCCTTATATCTCTAGTCACTTTCAGGAGAGCAGTAATTGTGCTGTGGCCAGCCCTAAAACCGGATTGTAAGAGATTTAAAAGCTGGTTTATGTTCACATTTTATAAGAGTTGCTTGTGAACACAGACCTCGAGCACTTTAGATAAGAAAGAAAGAATGGAAGTTGATGTAAAGTTTTCAGGAAGTGAAGGATCATTAAGTTTTGGAATAGGGATGATGTAATGAAAGAAATGAATGAAAAAGTTTCAGAGTCAAGAGAGAAGTTGATTAAATGATTAGTCATTTAATCAACTTCTCAAGAAGAACACACTCCAGGATGGTGACTATTATACGTCATTAGTAGTAATGCCATCACATTCTACAGCGTTAGAATGGATAAATACGAAATGGATAGGATGAAGATCCAGCGTTGTAGATGTGAAATAACGGTCGATATCAGTCAAGCCAATTGTACTATTGAACACGGAATGTTGTTTTTTACCCATACCTAAGGTACCGAGAAATTTCCAGGTACTGGAACTAGAAGAAAACTCAATATTTTGAAGAATATGTCGGCATTTAGCGTTGCGTATCACATTAGTGAAACTCATTTCTATATTAAGGGCCTTTGTTTCAAACCTCATCTGAAAGTATGCTTTATTAGTATTATTTCTGGTAATTATTACATACGAACAATTTGTGGATGATTCTACAGGGAGGCGCCCTATTCTGGACGCGTCTCTATAGAATCATTTGATCGAGGCTCGAGCCAACACTCGGGCAGGTTTCCCATCCGGCCCGGGGGCGGTATTCTTTAAACGGATTCGCAGAACAGCCGCCCCTACTTCCGATTCCTTGACGGGGGAACAACAGCTTCTTTGCCCCCGTCATCTCTGACCGAGTAGGCCATCAACGGGGGTGTGTACACCGCCCGCCCACTTCCTGCAGATGGGCTGGAGAGTTTCCGTGAGAGGAAGGGGGTGACGTGCAGAGCTTCTGTCACAGCACACGACAAGGATGACCCCAGGGGTCACGATCGAGACTTTCCAGCATCTCCTTTCTTTTAACATCTTTATCGCGGCTAATGGCCAGCTTCAGAGTTTAGCAATACTAGTAGTTCCTGAGATTATCGCGTTCAAGCAAACAAACAAACTCTTTAGTTTTATGTATTAGTATAGTAGTATTATGTAGTAGTATATTTCTAAAATCAAACAATTATCGGGTTATACCTCCACGTAGGTAAATTAGACGGCCGGATAATAGGGTGATTGATGGAGGTCTGATGTCAGTCGCTGGACGTAAAAAGTTTAAGTTCAGTGGTATCGTAATTTTTAGATAGGTATAAATACTAGAAGCTGATCCCGATCTAGGGTGGAGGAGAAATAAGAATCTGGAAATAAAGAAATGTACGTTTTACTGAACCGATAATCGTGTACTTATATTGCACTAATACAATTATTTTATTGACAAGCTTTGAATATACAACTTTAAAGCAGATTGATGAACCAAATACAATGTTAACCCTTTAGATAAAATTAGAGTTCGCCTGAAAAACAAAGTGTCTAGAGCATTCTTCGAGTTATTTTCGTTAATCCGTGCACCAAAGAGCAACCAAATATCTGAATACAAAAAATTGCTATAAACTTTTTAAAAAGTCTTTTTTTTTCAATAATTATCAAGTAAATATTTATCATCATCTTCCTAGCCTTTATTATTCCCAAGATTAATTTGGGTCCGTTACTAGTTCAACCGGAGTTTTCCGGGCACGGTTGCTTCGGGAAGTACCTGTACTCGGACGCCAGAAGGGAATTGAGCTTCGCCTGCCACCACTGCGACTGCAGTGAGGACTCGTCCCAGCACACGCTGGCGGTGTGCCCTGCTTGGGGACACCGGAGACGGGTTTTCCCCTCCATCCGCTTCAAAGGCCGGCCGCGAGGAGGCCACGTAGCGCGTGTGCCGTAAGTCGCCTAAATTGAAAGTTTATTAACAGCAGACGGTTCCCGCTTCAGTGCAGGCAGGCGCTGGGAGGGGCCCGGATGGCGTAAAAAAGCGGTTCCCGGATCCCTCCCGTCTCATGCGCAGAGTGGCACGCTGTGTGGTTTTAGTCGGTTCGATTCCGACACACCGCCCTGCCGCAAACCCCGTTGGGGTGAAGGCCCGAAGGGGTTTAAACAAGTTAAAAAAAAATATTAGTATATTTAAGAGCTCTGACTTCTCAATAACGATTGTCATAGATATTCATGACAACCGATACCGACTGTTAAAAGTGCTCCCCGAGGCACGGGTGCCAAACACCGCACTCTTCCATACTCCAGGCTGCTGTTAAGAATTTCTTGTAAGAAAAACCCAAAAGCAGCCCGACCCGGGAATCGAACCCGAAACGTCTTGATCTGAAGTCGCTTACGCCTACCACTAGACCAACGAGGCAGTAATATTCATAATGTTATGTAAAAGTTAAATGATAATTTGTTCTAACAATTTGTGTTTTCAGCACACGGCTTACTTTAGATTAATATAAGTATAACTCCATCACATAAAAATTCAAACTTCAGTAAATTCCTACAAATTACTCATTTTTAAGATTCATCTCAGCGTTGAGTGTTGTGGGGTCAAATCCACAAATATAATCTAAAAATTGTTCTCCTGAGTCTGGGCGTTTCTTGTGTACGTTACCCGTTTTATAAGTCCCCCGTGACACAGGGGATGTTGTGTGCTCAGTAGGATATTGCTGGCCATCTTCTCGTATATATTTATTAATTTATGCCTAATGGTAAGCGATTACCGCCGCACATAGGTACCGCAACACCAGAGGCGTCACTAGTACGTTGCCGGCCTTTGGGGGATGGGGAGAGGGATGGGGGAGAGGTTGGGGCCTCCGGTATCCTCAATCACTAATAATAATAATAAATAAACAATAAATATTTCGGACATCTAACACACAACGCTATCTAGTCCCAAACTAAGCAGAGCTTGTATTATGGGTACTATACAACTGATATAAAAAAAATATACTTTTTTTTGTAAATACCAACATATTATACATAGAAAACACCCAAATTTTGAAACAAATACTTGCAGATCATACAAACATTTGGTCTGACCCAGGAATCGAGCCTAAGACCTATAACAAAGCAGCCGCATACGCTACCACTACGCCACGAAGGCAGAAACTGAACTGGCACTCCGTGAAACACAGCGCAAGCGCTGTTTCACACCGGTTTTCTATGAGGCCGTGGTATCACTCCGGTCGAGCCGGCCCATTCGTGCCGAAGCGTGGCTCTCCCTATATTTTTTAGAATGTTTCTTTGGAATTAATATTAAAAATAAAAAGTAACTTTTATTATGTAACCTTTCTAGCATATCGTCTAGTTCGTGCCACATTTTTAGTCGGTAGCTTGTATATGTACACAGTTAGCTCCAAACATGTGCATGTTCAAACAAAATGAATAATGATTGAGGTGCAATGGTAACGGTGAGTAGCCGGACTTTATGGCACAAGGCACATTAACTCAGTAGCCGGCATGGAGACCACGCGTGCGCGAACGTTCTTCATAATAACTCGTAAGTACGACATTACTTTCTATTTAGCACTTAGTATTTATCTGCCAAGTGGTAGAGCAATAATTTTATGACTTCGAAGCGTATGTGTCGTCTTATTTTGATATTGATAAACTGTGTTATAAACCTTTGAAGTAGTACTGAAGCTTGTAACTGGTATGTGCAGTGTGTAGTGTATAAACAATTTTGATGGGTGCGACAATTGCTATGTTCGGCATTCCAATCACCGACTTATCGTTATGTTGTAATATTTAGAAGTATGCACGTTTTTGACGTACAACATTCTCTATTTATCTTTTGGAAAATCAAATCTCTAATTCAGACTACAGAAATTTAACAGTCGCTAGAGTGAAAGAAAACTTCAACTACAAATTTTTAAACAGGTTCTTATTAAAAGCTTAAATCGTTATCTATTCAAGGAACCGCCATTTTTCAAGGTCTGTTTTTTGCCTACTACTAAAGCTACATTCCACATAGGTACGGTTGTTAAAAATCACGCCATTAAATGAATGAAAATTACTTCGTCATAGGTAATTAATCCTTGTTTATAACCTGCAGTTATTAACAGACTCAGGTCTATTACCATTTTATTTAATACTCGCTGACCCATGCTCGGCTCCCAATGGTCTAAGCGTGATGTTAACTATCGGGACGCCAGCAAAAACACCTTGTGAAATTACGAAAATAAGTTTAATAGTTTTGGAGTTCATAGCGAGAAACAACATAACACGAGAATAATATTTTATATAATAAATGAGTGTAAAAGTATGAAATATTATTTAAAGAAATAATATGGTAAGAAAAAGAAATATATGAGGTATAATGACAACCTTAAAGGAATTACTACCTTTACCTATTATACAGACTAACAAATATAACTTACAAAAAGATTGACCCCTCATGTCATAATGTCAATCGTTTTTGCATTTACGACTACAAAAACGTCTAAAACTAATTTCAATGTAGTAATTTCTTGGTTATTTGTGTCACAAGCTATGTAGAAAAACTAATCTGTCCATTAGAATTATATAAGAACCATAACAAAAAGTACCTGAATAAGAAACAGGTTTCGAGGTATTTTTCCAGTAAACTGTATACATACTGTATAAATATAATATGTCAAACTGTATATGTACATATTTATGCTTATATTTCTATATAAATATATTCTGTTGTTCATACTCAATGAACATCTGTAAGTATTATTTAAAAAAAACGGTCTACATTTGAAGTGACTAAATAAATAGGTTTCTATATAACCATACATATACATACATAAGCACCAAACTTATAAGATTCAAGAACAGCTTAAGGTTGACTGGTAGAGAATATCCTGGGCATTAATACCGCCGCTATACAAATTTAGTGCATTAAGTTTATAAATAAATAAAAATATTACGTCTTGAACTGAGTTAAATGTGATTCTTAACTATGAACATACATATAAAAAAAATAATAATAAATAAATATTTCGGACATCTAACACACAACGCCATTTAGTCCCAAACTAAGCAAAGCTTGTACTATGGGTACTAGACAACTGATATTAATCCATATATATTTTTTTTTGTAAATACATACCTATTATACATAGAAAACACTCAAACTCCGAAACAAATATTTGCAGATCATACAAACATTTGGTCCGACCCAGGATTCGAACCCGAGACCTCATGGACAGCAGTCGCGTAAGCTACCACTGCGCCACCGAGGCAGGCAAATATAAAAAATAAATATGCTTTGTAAACATTCAAACCACCCCTGTTATTAGTATTTATTAAGTAAGTTTCAGTATTGTCTTTTTTTAAACCTCTCTTAGTTACCCTACTCTGATAGTAATAGAAACTAAATTCAAAAGTAGACTTACCAACTTCTAACAGTTGGTGTGTTTGTTTACCAAAACCTGTATGTTTGTACTTAGCTCACTTGGACAGAGTGGGGACGCATGGCATTAACCCTTTCCCGAGACGAGACCCGCGACAGCGCTTGCGCTGTTTCACCGAGTGCGTGAGGGTATCGAAGGACCATACACAATCCCTCCCCATCCCCCACAGGCCGGCATTGCACTTATGATAACTATAGTGTTGCGGTTGTCTAGGGGCGGCGGTAATCGCTTACCATCGCAATACGTCTGCTCGTTTGCCTCCAATTCCATAAATTAAAATAAAATAAAAAAAACATAAGCTTTCATACCTGAAATTATTAATTAGTCTAAACCTAAGGTTAAAATTTTTGTCATTTAGTATGCATTGCTCTTATTCCTATCTCATGTTCGACAAAAGATTTATATGTGGTTTAGGATAAAAAACATAAAAATATTCTATACAAAACGTCAAAAGTCCTCGGCAAAATAGTTTATTGCTTTACTAAAGAAATGTTACATAAAATATTGTTACCATACACTCGTCCCACAGACCTGACGTGCACTTATTTAATACCTCATGGCACAAATAATATTACTAATCGGTATAGCACAAATTACATTACGTATGATGTTACGCATTTGGCATGAAAAATTGGTTCAAGTTTTTCTACTATGTTACATTGCATGATAATGTAACAATGTACCTACGTAAACTTTTAAACATTATATGTATGTGTATCATATATGTGAGTATCATCAACAACCATTGCATTGTTTCGGGTCTCCTCTCAAGAGAGGGTTAAGATCATACGTCCTTACGCTGGCCGAGTGTGGGTTAGGGACTGGCAAGACAACGCTGTGGTTACGTAATCTTGCCGTTAGATGTTTTCAAGCCGTCCAAAGGCCTCCAACTATGCTTTAAGACTATTATCATATGATAACAACCTGGACCGACTGCTTAACATGACCTCCGAATCACGGAGAAGCTCATGGTAACATGTGGGAGAGCCACGCTTCGGCATGAAAGGGCCGGCTCGACCGGAGTGATACCATGGCCTCATAGAAAACCGGTGTGAAACAGCGCTTACGCTGTGTTTCATCGAGTGAGTGAGGATACCGGAGGCCCATACCCCAATCCAACGCCCCCTATCCCCCTCACCATCCCCCTTCCCCCCAGGCCGCCATAGTGTGGGTCACCATGCTGCATTGTTCTTTTTCGCATTGAAGATGGTGACCACCACTCTTGGATTCTGCTCATGCTTTCCATCAGGCAGGGCAGAGTCATTTTGGCAGCTTAAATATAAAAAAATAAAAAAAAATCCACTACCGTCACCCATCCAAGTGGGAATGGTACGCGCCGTCGTTGTTTACCCTCGGTGAGTGTTTCTAATCACCGAGTGCAACTGGGATATGGGCGCCGTGCGCAGGTAGGTAGATATATTTTCCTTATATTTGTTTTTTTTTTCAACAATAACTTTTGATACTTTACTGCTGGACACGCTATTATACCTCACTGGCCAAAAGAGTTTGCTTCCTTAGTCAGCGTTATAAAACCCATTAGATGAAAGGCATGGTAGGTAAATGGGGATGGTTATAGAAGCTGACTAAAAAAGCAAATGCCTAGTAATGAACTGTGAAAGTACTGTGTAAGTATACGATATGTACTAAGGTCTTATCCGATGCAACATGTTTAAAAAATACGAAAGAATGTGTTATAACAGGGCCGGTGAGCCTGCGACTTGTCGGCTCTTTATGTAAACATTCCATTATAAAGTAGCATTCACACGTTCGTGTTTTATTTTCTTGTTCAGAATAAACATGCTTCAATATTAAAAACACTTAGATAATATGGCAATGGTATTAATTGTCACGTAGCCGCAAGTCAATCGATCACATTTTTAAGAGAATGGAAAAATAATATTTACCTAGTAACAATACTGCAAATCATTGTCGAGTCACTCCAATGTCCTATACATAGGGATCAATACGGCAGGTATTGGATAGGTGACTCCACTCCTATTCATCCCGTTGGTGTGTTAAGAGACGACTAAGAGCTCAAACTACACAAAACAACATGCTGCAAATATAAGTAAAACTTCATCTAAGCCCTGTACAAATCCTTCTGGCCAGCGTGGTGTAGGTCAAAATCTCATTGTCAAGGAAAGTCCTACATCAGTATTGGACTGTTACTCCAGTCTATTGCTGTATTTGAAGCTCGATGGCGTCCAAAATATTTAAATATAATTATTGATACCGTAGTACTAGTTTCATTATCATAATTCATGAAATCTAAAGCACTTTATATCAACGAAGTTTTCTGCGGAATAAACTTAACTACATAAGGGCCACCATACTCACTGCGAAAGCAGACAATGCAGTATGGCGTCCCACAATATGGCATCTTAGTAAGAAGCTTTTTCACGTCCCGCTTAAAGGATCAGGGGTAATAGTGGGAAGGAAACACATGCGCTGGTAGTGAGTTCCAGTCTTTAACTGCTCGGCACAGGAAGGAAGAACCAAACCGTTTGGTTCGAGTGCGTATTTCTACAACTCTAAGGCGGTGACTTCCAGGGCTAGCACGTGTTGTTCTGTAGAGAAAGGGACGTTTATTACAGGAAAGAAGATTTCCTAGCATCATTAGCTGACCAGCCTATCTGGCTCTGAGATACCAGGTGTTTTCCGGCTAAGCCATAACTGTTTTACGAACAAACAGGGCAAATTTTCTCTTACAGTGTTTCTAGTCATTTCCGCTAACTCTCATAACATAAATAAAATTAAGTTTTATTTAAGAAAAATAAGACAGTAAATGCAATAAGAACACTTTGATGTTAATATAGATCAATCTATAGAAATAAATAAAATTGAAATGTCACTTAAATTTCAAATTTGCAGCTTTTCACTAAATTCATAATATTTTTAATTTTTTTGACCTTGTGACCGTCTGTGTGTTTGAGAATGTACCTACAAAGGTAAATTTAAATATCATAAATTGTTAAGCTCTGATTAGCAAAAGAAACAGTAGAGCATTTGAGTACTTTAATACTTAAAATATATGGCAGATTTAGGCACAGATTGTAACTAAGATACATATTTTTTACTCTGATTAACAGAGGACATAGTAGAGTATTTATGTAAATATACTTAACACTTATAATATATGCCAGATTATGGAAAAAATATAACCAAGTTATATTTGTTTTAGAGAAGTAGATATAAACTCTCAAACACAACGTTTCGGTTCTTCCTTTCAGTGCCAAGCGGTCAAAACTTGGAACTCCCTACCAGCGCGCGTGTTTCCCTCCCATTATGATCTCGTGTCATTTAAGCGGGCGTGAAAAATCAGCTCACTAGGCCGCCATAGCATAGGTCACCATTTTGCATTGTCCGTGTTCACATTGAGAAAGGTGACCACCACTCTTGGATTATACTCATGCTTTCCATCAGACAGAGTAGTCGCTCCCCCTCTTTTCTCAGTAGGCCGCTATAGTGTTGTTGTGACCATGTTGTATCTTCTGCATTCGTAAAGAGTTTGGTGACCACTAAGTACTATTGGACTTTGCTCTTGCTTTTTGGCAGCGTAGAGCCACTTTGGTAAGCTTCTCGGTCATATGTAATAAAAACAAAGAATCTTTGTAAGAAAGAAAAAAATCAAAGAAAATATGGTAACCTCGCTCATCTTCCGAAAAACTAAACCGATTTTCTGTAAAGTTGTGATATCATTCCCATCGAGTCTGCACATCCCAAATATGAAACTTCACGGCACAGTAGTGAAGTGGTAATATGAAAACTTGTACTAGAAAAATAGAACTAAATACCTGATATTTCGATATCTATCGTATTGTCAGTTGTCAAAACTTGTTGCTTCTTGCACATTAAGTACTACATATGTTAGCAAACACCTATTATATCGCGCAACTACATGTTTTGGTTAAGCAATTTTCAACGGCACTAAATAACGGCCCTAAGTAACAGCATTTAAAATCAAAAGGTGTTACAGTTACTGAAGCATGCGATCGTTGGCAATAGTATAAGTGATAAATGATAGCGCAAAAATAAGGAATCTCACAACACTTATTCAACCTATGGATGTCATAAGAGCCTATTAAAAGAAGTAAACAGCACTGCAAGAAGAAGGAATACTGGACACAAACTCTATACCAAGCCTAAACCTTGTGTTTGTGACTAAGTAGAGGCCAATGACCAGCAATGGACTATCCAAAGCTGTTGACAATAATTGATGTAGCATACTTTTACTTAAAACTACATACCTACAATACTATTAATAGTTATTTATTCAAAGATTTGCTGAAATTCTAATTCAACAACAATAGTATAAATTAGTTTCAGTAAGCCAAAGGGATTATTAACATCCTACTTATAAGAAAATATTAAAAATGCGAAAGTTCGTGAGGATGTTTGGATTTGTTACTCTTTAACACAAAAAACTAATGAACAGATTTGAATAAAACTTTACAGTCTTATAGCTTATATATCAGAATAATATACAGGCTAATAATATATAGGTTTTGTGTAATTTAGTAATGATATAAGTATCAAGTAGATCAAATAAGTATCAAGAGATCACAGGTTGCAGAGATCCGGTGCCAGTCGCTATGTTTGAAAACTTATTCACTTATACGTTGCTTACTTACTTTAACTTCTTCTGGTGTTGCGAGTGTCCACGGGTGGCGGTAATCGCTTACCATCAGACGATATGTCTGTTTAAATAATTAACATAAAATATCACGAACTAGACAAATGTGAAATATTGTATTCATAAATATTTATTTCTACTATACAGTATGTACCATTAAAATAATTATTGAAATTGATGTAGTCACTCACGTGTGATGCCATGACCAAGGGAATCAAATATTCATTTTAAATACATGGAAGTTTTAAGTCTTAACAACACCCATTACGTCACGTCGTTGCCAAATGGTTTAGATACTAAACGTAACTGATACATTAGCTCTACGGATAAATCTGACTATAGACCTTAATCCCTCTCGTTTAGGTGAAGAATAACATAGCAATGACATGATTATGTTGACAATTGATAGCTATTTGAAATTCCTCAAACATGAGTCAGATACTGATCAGAACCGTTTTCCACTAAAAGTCGTTAGTGATACGCAACTTACTTTAAATATATTTGAGTAGAAGGTTGTGTTTGGATCCGCTTTAACAACAGTAAAAGACTGCACGGGTGGCCTAGTGGTTTGAGCGGTCGCCGCGCCGCTTTCTTCTACGCCAAGTGTTGTGGGTTCCAATCCCACATGGGGCAACACTTTTTGTGACCCACAAATTGTTGTTCTGAGTCTGGGAGTTCTTTGTATCCGTTTCATGTATATTCGTAAAGCCCCCGCGACACAGGATGTAGGTATATCCCTAATGCGGTGTTGTCTAACTTAATCTGGGTATACTAGACACTTAGCACAAAGGAAATATTTGTCTGTCGACACAACGTTGCAATGAGTTATAACGATTCATCAAAATGCGCAATACGATCGGTTCAATGCGTATAAAACCCGTTATGGAAATAGCGTTTGTATCGTCACGGAACCGGTATCGGTATAATGTAAACATAGTAGATCACAAACTGTACATAAATATCGATAAATTATCAACATCGTAAATTTGACTTTAAAACCGCCCAATATTGATTCAATATTTTGTTGTTTTGTATACTTACGGTTCACTAAACAATGGTGAAAGTTCGTTTCGCCTACCGGCCACAATCATTGTGTAATACATATAGAGTATGCTATTTCCTCAATGGGTCGACAAAGGCTTCAAGTTCGAGAGGTATTCGACCTCTACAGTCACAAAAAGTGAACCTTAAAAACTTGTTCCAGACACGAAATATGCAGCAGAAAATATGCGCATCTGTACATCCAAATCTGTCAAGTTTAATTTTAACTAGTAACTAACGTATGCACTTAGTTTTTTTAGTAAAACTTACTAAGTAATAAAGGTTAAAATCAGTTTATCTTTATCAAGACAAGTTTTACCAGTTGAGTTTCTTATTTGAAAGAAAATAAAAAGTATGTAACTATATATAACTATATAAAATTATAACTAAGATGTACTTGCTTACTAGACGAATAAAATTTTTCACAAAAATCGATTTCAAGAACTGGACCAAATTGAAATGCCACACGGGAAGCACATTAATCCAGTCGAAAGTTTTGAGGTAACAAACATAAAAAACAGTCGAATTGAGCACCTCCTCCTTTTTTGAAGACGGTTAAAATATGGATCGATGATTAATACCATTATAAAATTATTCATCGATCTGCCTAATTCTATCAACAGATCGATAACCGCCTAGCTTTGTAACGTAGGTTTACGGTCGGAGAGCCACGCTTCGGCACGGATGGGCCGGCTCTACCGAAGTGAAACCACAACCTCACAGAAAACTGGTTTGAAACAGTGCTTGCGCTGTGTTTCACCGAGTGAGTGAGGATACCGGAGGCCCAAACCATACTCGGAAGGAGGCGGCGGAGAAAGCCCGGGAGGACGATCTCCCCTCGAACCCGATCCGCCGCCGGCGAACTGGGCGGCGGAAGCGCGCTTACCAGCGCCTCATGCCGCCCTGAGTGTGGCAGCGGATGGGCGGGACGGGTTTTCCCCTCCATCCGCTTTACAGGCCAGCCGTGAGGGGGCGACGTTACGCGTGTGCCGTACGTCGCCCAAATTGAGAGAGTTTTTAACAGCAGACGGTGCCCGCTTCAGTGCGAGCAGGCGCGGTCCGAATCGCGTAAGAAAGCGGTTCCCGGATCCCTCCAGTCTCAGGCGCAGAGTGGCACACCGTGTGGTTTTAGTCGGTTCGATTCCGACACACTGCCCCGCCGCAAACCCCAGTGGGGTGAAAGCCCGAGGGGGTTCCCACACGTACAAAAAAAAGGGGGACCCAAACCATACTCCTCCGCCTATCCCCCAACGGCTGGAAACGCACTCGTGACGCCTCTGGTGTTGCGGGTGTCCACCCAATCAGGCGATACGTCTGCTCGTTTGCCCCCTAATCCATAAAAAACGGTAACATTGGTTGCTAACTGTCTTATCTTTTGTTACAGTATTACAAGTATGCCGAACTCAAACATCAAACAATATATCAGAATCATGGTATCTTGCAAACCTGGTCAATGATGGATTCCAACCAAAATCAATTTCGGAATTGTTTTCTACAGAATCGCCGTTCTCTATAACCAATCCTATAGTGGTTAGATCACAATCAACTTCAAAACAAGCGACATCACTGTCATCCACTTTGCCACCACCAGCCTCATATCAGTATACAAGAACATACGTATCACCTTTACCTTTATCATCTCCAGTACCACCTGCCTTTTCAACAGCAACCGCATTTTCATCAAGATATCTATCCCAAACGGCTCGAGACATTCAAACACCGGTACAGACGGAAGCAGTAACAACTACAACAACACAGTTACAAACATCTACAATCGAGGGTCGCTTCTTAATACCGGTAGAGAATGTAGAAGAACTTCAGTCCATGCGGAAACAGCCAGAATCGTCAACGTCGGGAACATTGTCAGGCTCTTTTGTAATTTATCAAAATGATGCTTATCGTAATAATCCCGAACAACAGCCTTCCCTACAAGGTGGTCTATTTAGCACTGCGGATCTTCCACAGGAATCTTTAGGTGGTCCAAGTTCAACGATAGTCCCTGAAACAACTTCAGCATCTCAAGAAACCTCTACGGTGCAACCTGTAAGAACTAGTGCGCAACCATCTTCATTGCCAACTTCTATACCACCTTCTGAAACGTCAATAATAAGAACTCAAGAACCAAAGGACTTTCTAAATAGAAACTATTCTAACAATACACAATTGAATGCTTTTGGACCTCTTCCCTTGAGAATCCGTGTGTTGGGGCCTCGCGGCGCTATTACTAATGTAAATATAAACCCCCGTGTAGTCGTAGCTCCCAAAACCACCACCACCAAAAGACCTACGACCACAAGAACTCGTAAAACACCAAAGCCTAAGAAAAATACGTATGAATCGTGTCTAAACGGTTGCAAAGCGAAGAGAGACCCGATATGTGCCATTCCACTGTCTGCTACTTGGATAGACCCGGAGAAGTTAAAAGGTTTTCCATCAGTCTGTCATATGGCTTGCTTTAATTCCTATAAGAAAGATGGTGAGCAATTTTTTCATCGTTTATTTGTTTAAATATATTTTTTAGGTAATTTTATATGACCTTTTCTAGCAACCTGATAATCAGAATAAATAGAAGATTTTTTTATTATTTTAAAAACATTAAAACACACAAATATAAAGGATAAGTATTAAAAAATAGTTCTTTATCTAGTAGTTGTTGTAGAGTTATTAGTAGCATAAACTAATCTTAACTTTCTTCTATTCCAGCATACGAAAAACTTTTGGATGGTCGGTGCGGCAGACTAAGAACGCGAATACACACATTAGATTCTAACACTAAGCTGAAACGCGAAGAACTGAACAAGGCACAATATATCCTCGACGGCGGCGATCATACCGTGGTTGAAGTTTCTCCTTTATTTAAGAAGTAATTCGTTAATAGTGATATAAAATCAAACAATATACGCTCACAAATTCAAGACTATTCCGTCCATTTGTATTATTGACTTCAAAACCAACTGTCTGTTTGTAAAAAAATACGTATAAAACAAGCTGTTAGAAGATATATGGATTATTATCTATTTAATCGCTACGCTAATAATGCTACACAGTATTTTTCTGCTCCAATAATTTACACTTGTGCAATGAATAGTATTAATGTTTCTCGTGCACTTTATACACTAGCTATTTCCAAATTAGTATAAAAGCCAATTTGTCTATTTTACTGATACTTAATTTATAATCGTAATAAATGAATTTAATTACCAAATAATTGAAATTTAGATAAGCTATTGAATAAATGAAACATAAATCACACTACACAAGTCACTTAAGTACCTACCTATGTTATAATGTTCAGTAGGTATTTGCTTGTTTTTTTTATACTTTTTTTTAAATTTCGTGTGAACACTTATTGGTATTTTAATTGTTGATCATGCATGAAATACTTACATAAAAATTGTTTTGTTATTTCTGGAAAAAAACAGTATCATTTCCCAGGTATTTTTTTCAGTCACTTTTTATTATGTTTATCCCACCTGAAGTATACCTACAGGAGAAAATAAATTTTTAAATAGACGTTACTATCAATTTATGATGTAGCTAAACGACCACACACAACATCTGTGGCGCCACTTATGCTGTCAACCGAATACTAAAGCATACTGATCTTGATCCTCCGAGTCATTTTTATTTTTTTTCTACATTATTAATTTGCGTTAGATAAGTCGGGAGTAACTTATTATCCTTGTATGAGTTATAATTCTAAGTACGCCACAATTTTATATAAACTTTCTACTTAGCTATACACATACTTATGATTAAATAAAAGACTAGATTATTAAGAAGCGTCTCATAGCCATAAGCGACACGAGCCATTTTTTATGTTAAAGTTTAATGTATAGAAATGTAAGAATGAATGTGTTACGGCTTTGATACAACTGAAGCTCTTTAAGCAGATCAAAGTCCGTATCACCTATCTTAAAAATGTGTTTTATATAATAAAATACTGTACACATATATTACATGACTTTTAATTCCCGTAAAAAGGCTGTAGTGATTTATTTCCTAAATATGCTTGTGGAAAATCTTTTGTTCATTATTATTAGTGGTTTCCCAAATTGTATGAATTCGTATTACAACTATGATCCCTATGTAACTAACAATATTCTTGAAATATAAATTTATAATTATGATACAGTACAAAAACAAGCGTATTATACTCTGTAAAATATGCCATGTGTAAAAACATGGCGAAAGTTTACTGCCTGGTAAATATGTATTCTTAAATATAAAGGAATTGGGGTCATTCATAAAAAAAAATAAACATTTTTAATATCTTATTCATCTTTATAACTTATCAAAATTGGATGTACTTCTCGAAAGTTCATTTATGTGACACATTACGCTTAATACCTCATTTTTACAAATAAAACTGTCTTGCATACATTTACAAATAGCTTACACTTAGCTTTCTATAATAGGGAATATGCATAGCATTTTTATCTCAAATATTTTTTTCTACATTTTTTATTTTATTTACAATATATTTTAAAGGTATTTTTTATATGTTGAATATTTAAACTAAGAAAATATGAAATAAAAAGTGAAAATTATACTATAACTATTGGTCGAAACGAAATCTGACGTCGATTAGTCACTTCATCGAAATTATCGGAGTCGAAATTAAAACTGATAATAGTATTTGTGAGAAAAAATACCTACGATTTTTATAGCAACTAAAGCTGTGAATAAGTATAAAGTAACTGAAAGACTGAATAGATAACAAATACGAAATGCCAATGACGTCATAGGCTGTGTCAGAATCGCGCGCAGAATGGCAGCGTTGGAATAGCTCAAATAGTGAGTTTTAATTTCACTTCGAAAATTATTATAACTAGTTTCAAGCCTATTTATATTTGTATTCTATGTTATAGAGATGTAAATGATCAGATTAAGAAATAAAAAAAAACAAGCACATTCCCTATTGGGCCCTGTTTACTGCTACAGATAAGTTTCGGATAGCTAATCTATCCGGCACATCTGTAAACGGCGAAACAGGGTCTGAATTTTTTAATCCAAAGATTGGATTGGATTGGATCGCTGGAAAGGATTGCTGTGCCTGTTTATAACAGGCACAGCAATCCTATAGGTACTAAAATAGAACCAACAACATCAATACATCATATTTTCAAATAAATGTTAAAATATAATGGTATATTTGCTAAGAAACTAAAAATAACATCTTTACATTACAATCAAAATGGAATTCAAAAATGTCAGTTGGTCTAATAACTTATTATATTTGTCTGTCCTATTTTTCTAAAATATTATTATTATAAACTAACTAATCCAGCGAACTTCGTACCGCCATATTCATTTTCGTGAAAATTTTCGAAATTACCTTATTTTAGTAAGCCCGTGTTACTGTATACGACTGTTGGTTGTATTTGGTGCAGTTGATCGCAAGTTATACGCATATATACATTTTTATGATTCATTTTTATTAATATAGATAGATAGATAGATAGATAGAAAGATAGGTGTGAAAGTTTGAGAGGATGGATATTTGTTACACTTCAACGAAAAACGTCGAACTGATCTGGATAAAATTTAGCACAGAAATAGATTACAGTCTGGAATAGCATATAGGCTATTTTTTTATTTCGGAAATGTAGTATTCCCGTGAAAAGAGCAAAGTAAAGAAAGAAAAGCGAGTAACATCACGGGGCGCAATTAAAAAGTAACGAATCAGGAATTTAAGTACCAAGTAACTTCGTCTACATTAACACTATAAAATTTTATAATTCGAAAATGAATTCTCATGTATTCATTCAGTAGTAATTCCCTTTTAGATTGGTCGATTAACACTGATAGGGTTTACAAAATAAACATCTTTAGTAATAATTAATTTACTTTATCGGTAATCACAATAATGTTGCTAATGCATGAACAAATATTGGATTCGATAGTTTTAGATAATCTTGCATATGCATAAATCTGAAGCAAGTCAATAAGACATAGTGTATGTTTCATCATTTGAATATTCTTAATATATTTATTTCACTGATGATAATTCTTAAAACTATCAATGAAATGAAACTAACAGGTATAAAGAGTGTCTTAAATCCGTATGTAATTGCAAAGACTCGATTCTGAACAAAACATTGAACATACTGTACTAAACCACGATAAAGTTATACTCGTAATTTAAATAAATATTTAATAGAAACATTAAATGATATGAAATAAAAATTCAATTTTACATTATTATATTATGTCATATATGATTTATTGTCGAGTTATCTAATCTAGTCGAGTTGGAGAAGCAACTCAAAATTATCGTAAACTAAAACATTTTTTTTATTATTGTTAACTACTTTGTTTTTATAAAACACGCTATGAGTAAACATAATTGAGATCCTTTCTAAATATTAATTAATAGTCATTTAAATACGGCTTTAATTTTGAAAGCTATTTTAATTTCAATAACTTTCATTTGTATGCATGCTTATTTTCATGCTTAAACTAAATATTAATATTAAAATTTAAATAAGGTTAAATACCGTAGACAAGTCAATAAGTCATGAGTGCGATATTACTAAATAATAGAGAATATAGAAAATTCTAAAACAATGATTGAATTAATTCGAGAGATGACAAAGTAGCCAAACGCATGCAAAAAAGGCAGTATAAAAAATGTAATGAACGCTCAAAAAGTCACAGTGTTTATTAAAAATAAATTTCATGAAAACTTTACTTATAATAAATAGTCAGTAAAAGTAACAACAGTGACCGAAGTTCTCGGACAAATTCATTTTATGTACATATATCCAGTACATTCTATGCATTACTTCACCGAAGTTCTCGGACAAATTCATTTTATGTACATATATCCAGTACATTCTATGCATTACTTGACCGAAATTCTCGGACAAATCCTATTTTATGTACATGTATCCAGTACATTGTATGCATTACTTCAATGTTGACACAGCAGGATTTAAGAGACCTTAGGAAAAACATTTTCAACACGGTTTTTGGCAATTTGTAACATTAAAGG
The DNA here is from genome assembly GCA_003709505.1 of Hyphantria cunea. Lineage (NCBI taxonomy): Eukaryota > Metazoa > Arthropoda > Insecta > Lepidoptera > Erebidae > Hyphantria > Hyphantria cunea. The sequence continues at coordinate 1,098,164 of PKRV01000512.1, forward strand.
GCATTTTTAAGGTGAACTTAAGCGATGATGATGTTGACTTATGAGGTCCATACTTGACATTATATACTAAACAAAAATTCAATATGGAAATGTAGATGTTTAAATACAATCTTCCATTTTTCATATAAACATAAACTGCTAATATTGAGGTTCCATTTTTTTGGTATACTCATTTATGCTATTAGAAATGACATTTCAGTACCACTTTAATACTAAATGCTGATAACTAAACTCAAACTATTTCGTAAAACTAAAATTATCAACCATCGCGACTCAATTTGAACAACTATCCAACCAGATTCAGTCTATTTTGTTCTCTAATAAACTAAAGAAATTTTAAAATCTCTGTTGGAAGTTGCCTTGTTGTTGATTGTTCGCACCCTGTTGTTGACCGCCAAACATCATTTGTTGTTGTTGATGGAATTCTTGTTGCCCGCCACCACCAGTGTTGTTGCCTTGGTTCGGACCTGTTAGTGATACATTCATCAGTTGACGACGATTTTGAAAGTGGTATGCAGATTGAAGGACATTATTTCAGTGTTATATCAATAAAGATATAACTATCAAGTGCTATGGTAATAAAACTTATCGGAATATAAAATTGCACAGAAAATGCAGTGATCACACAAATTTACTACATGGAAATTTGTACAACTCGTATCACCATCTGAGCCGAAAGACGATCACTGCTGGACACAACCCTTTTTTTTTTGCGTGGTGGAATGCCTTTACGCACTTCGCTCCCCTCCGCGGGGACAGGGGGTTCGCTTTGTGTGTCGACTTCTGACTGATTTGCCAGACTACCCATTAAACCACCACGGTGTGCCACTCTGCGCCTGAGACGGGAGAGATCCGGGAACCGCTTTCTTACGCCATCCGGACCCCTCCCAGGCTGGACACACAGCCTCCCTTAAGGCTTCCCACGACAACTTGTCCTGTGCTGCCCGTATCCAACAGTTACCCACAACATGATGACCAATCAAAGATGCTAATTCTGTTGTTGACATCACTAAGCTAAAATTCACTAAAATTTGATGTTGGTTTATCTTAGCTTTCACTATACATAGATCAGTACCAAATAAAAGTTTATCAGAGGTACACGCTTGTTTATTATTAAAAAAAAATATTACTTTGGCATAACCAAAATTAGTTAAGATTACTCAATTTAAACCATATTTTTTATTTGCTATTCTTGTTCTGAACATTTAAAACGTGTTACATAAAACTTAAGATGAAGCATGTCGAGACTTAGACGTCGTCTAAATACACGCCGACTAAACTAAACTCTCAATGTAAAAATTACAAGTAATAATACTTAACTAATTAAGTCAGCCTGTGTTTAGATGACGTCAAGTTTAATATGATATTTCACGTCAAGTTTTAAAGATTCTACGCAAACACAAAAATAGCAAAAAAAATATGGCTCTAGTAATTTTATCTAATTTTGGTTATGACAAAATAAATTTTGCTTTTTCAAGTAATAGCGAAAAGACTAGCGTGTATATCTGATTAACGTTTATTTATTTGGTACTGAACTAAACACAGTGACAGTTAAGATTTGAGATATCAAAAAGGGGACTGTAAACAATTGAAATAAAAAATATTTAATCCAACAACAAATTTTAGTGAATTTTAGTTTAGATTAGTGAGGTCAACAACAAATTTTAGTGAATTTTAGTTTAGATTAGTGAGGTCAACAACAGAATTAACACCAATGTTTTTTTTCTTACATATTTTGCAACTCGTTTGTAACATTGCAAAATATGTAAGACATCGTTGCTATTTATGCTATTTTGTAGCATGAAATCAATGTAAAGTTACCAGCAGCAAGAGAGGAATTAAGTTTATTCTTCTTTAATATTATAAACACAAAGGTTTGTACGTATAGATGTTTGTTACTCTTTCAAGTAAAAATTACTCAACGGATTTGGATGAAACTTTACAGTAATATAGCTAATACATCAGGATAACACATAGGCTATTACTTGCCGCGATAACCGATATATACGCGGGCGGAGTCGCGGGCATAAACTAGTATATTATAAAGGTGAAAGTTTGTAAGTATGGATGGATGTTTGTTACTCTTTCACGTAAAAAGTACTGAATAGATCTTAATTAAACTTTGCAATAATATAGCTTATATATCAGAATAACAATTATATAAAGATACAATTCACACAATATCTTTGTACTGGGAGTAACACCGCGGGGCTCAGCTAGTCTTCAATAAATATAGAATGAAATTATTGAGTATTTACCTGTCATTCTCATCCTCTTCACATTATTTGCTGCATGGTCGTGACTGTTAGCTTGTACTTGATTTTGTTGTGTCTGCGAAAAGTTTCAACATAATAATCATATTATAAATATTCATAACTAACTTAGTTAAATATTCAAAACGTATTTAAGTAATTACATTAGTTATAAATATTTGATATGGACCCCTATAAATAATAGATGACGCGCTTAAATCAAACAAATAAATATGGCAGATACTAGAAATTTAAATTTTAAATGAACAAGTTAAAAATAAAGAAATGTGTGAAAAAATAATGTATGGAAATGGAGATATGACGGGAATATGTTTTTTAATAATGTTTTTTTTTGTGTATTCTGTGTCCAAGTTGAAATGGAACAGCCACGCCTGTATCGCAGTCCACCGAAAAGAAATGTCTCAAAACATTAGTAAATAGCATTCTGTGTATTTATGGTTTCGTTTCACTCCTTTTGCGTATTCTCACACGTCCTATTCCCATGATATTCGAACAGTGTTTGCTATTCGCTAATGTTTAGTTATCACTTCATTTTCGCTGCAGTGTTATACAGATGGAAAATCTCACCCCGTAATCCATGTCACCTCGTGTAGAGCTTCCCGCAACCCTCTAATATCTAAACCGTGTAACCTAAAAATGTCAAACTTTGCATATTTATAGAGTTTGATGGCCTGACTCTATGACGTTCGAAAAAAAATAAAAAATAATAAAATCCATTAGAACCGCTAATTATACATACTTTCTACGATATTCAATATAAAATTTTTACAATAATCAAAGAAATCTTACGTTGTTTTGCTGTTGTTGTTGCTGTTGTTGTTGTTGTTGATTTTGTCGAGCCTTCGAGTCACTTTTATCATCTTGATCGTCATCAGTCAAAAATTCTCTCTTAGGGTAAGGAATGGGACATCCAGCGAAAACATCCTGCAAAAGTTCCATTATAAAAAACAATTCTAACAGAATAGATACATACTGTCGAGACTACGTACATTATTACTCAGTATACTACCGAAATTTAAGAACATTATTCCAAGTATGAATGTGAAAGGCGAATTCAGCATGTGAGTAGCAGACGTGAGAAAGTCCGGGTCTTAACTGTATTAACACCCGAAGTTTCCCTCGGCCGAATTAGGCAGGTCTGAGAAATATCGCATTCTGTTAAAACGCTTTGTAATTTATTATTATTGCCTAACTTTAATGTTAGATAAATGTGACAAAGTTAAGTGACAATGAACATTTTTTTTCACTATTTACCAGTGATCCACATAACGCATGAAAGTCTTGGAAATGAAACTCTCACAATTGCACCTATTCCTTACTATTTGATAGATTAGTCTTGAAGATTAATTGAAAATGAAACTAAATTACATTTAAAAACTAGCGACCGGCCCGTTTTCTCACGGAAGTCTTTGAAATTTTGAGATTTCCTGTACTATAATTCATGTATTCCACATTTGAACCTTCCTTTTGAATCACTCTCATATTGATGATGTAGGCTTAAATGTGACATTCAGTAGTTTAAAAGCTCTACATTAACAGACAGCAACTTTATTCTATACTATATAAAAATGTTATACTGCTAACTGTACAAAATCAATATTGTATTTCAAAGAATTTGTTTCATTCAAAAGAATTATTCTGTACTAATGTCTTCGACATTCAGAGCAGTGAAATAATTATTTTGTTAGCTTTTGATGACTTTCTGCATTCCTTGGACAAAATTTTTGCATACTTAAGTATCCACACTACAATTTTTATCATGGTAGTAGTGTTAATTTAGTAATCTAAGCCTGTGAATTTTAGTACAACTTGTTTTTCAAGACAATACCTAAGCATCAGTAGGAGCCTTTAATTACCAAAGAGAACCATAATAAGTACACTACATGATTACCTAATCTAAGCACATATTTACAAACAACACTATAGCATCAGCTAATGAAATTCATATGACAATTCTTAGTTTAATAATAATAATATTTCTTTATTGATATAATACCAACACCACGACGATATAATTGGTTTTTTATAACTAGATATATGTTATGATATACTCTTAAACTGAGTGTCTACAATACGGCCATGATCACTAACGTCTAAACTAGAGCCTGTATCTTAGACGTTAGTTTCTACCCAGGTTTTAACTAATCATAAAAAACAGGTGCATTTAACCAAAATAGGTACACTGTATGAAAAGGTGGGCAAACCCACACAATATACATACATATATTAGCCTGTTATAAGAATAGTTCTCAGAATAATAGATCCAACTTACAGATTTATCTCGATACACAGGTATCACAACCACTCCAAACAAACATATATCACAATGTAATATATATAACAACAGTCACATGTAATTGAAAAACAAAAAATAGTACAGAAAAAAAATAAACAAAAGTGATTTCTTAACACTACTAAACATGGCAGGTATTTCTGCGTTTATAATCAATGATCCCGACATTAAGTCTGGTAATCTATATAATTACAGCCTATCCCAATGATTACTTCACTGTTATATACTGGTAAATGTATTTAAATGAGTTTTAGATTTAGTTTTCGAACTAGACATATGGTACTTAAATGTGGGTAGACCCAACATAGCATGCTTGCGCAGAAACAAAATATACCGCACCGTCTATAAAGAGATCAAATGAGTGTGAGGCAACCACTACAAATATTAAGACTTTTTCAAATTTAAAAGATTGTTTTTAATGTGTTAATGTTCATATATACTCATATACTATATAAACATATATACTCAATAAATGCAATATACATTCATAAGCATAATTAGTTAAAAATTTGGAACAAACTTTCTATTTCTTCATAGTTTCTCGATTTAACCCATGATATTACGGCTTTTTTACACTTGTTTGTTTATGTAAGGGGAAAATTTTCAACATTTTATTTATTTTATTGTAAAGCATTGGACCAAGATAGCACTGGAATTTTTCAATAAATGCTGTATTATGCGGTAACACAGGGCACACCGTCTCTCCGTCGAGCAAAAATGCGACTGTCATATTTGAATTTTTTATTGTCATAAAGTTGTTAGAAAAACGTTAAAAAATAGGAACTTTTTTCTAACAGGCCAGGCCAACCATTGGGCAGTGGCCCGCCAGGCATGATCACCTCTCCTGGTCAGAGGATCCCTTTGTGATGGAGGGACATGTGACCCGTTCCTTGACAAGTCGTTTGATGTGATGTGAATCCGATTTTGTTTTGTGTGTAGTTATCAACATCAGTAATAACTTACCTGTGTTGGTAATGGATCTTCAGTGAAATATGGGTCTTGCATGGCCTGTTCTGATGTTATCCTTCTATTAGGATCCATTAACAGAAGTCGCTGCAGTAAACTAAAGGCTTTGCTGTCTGGTTTTATTTTATGCCTGTCCATGTATTTACTCAATGAGCAATTTTGATAACTGAAAATGTTTTTTATAAATTATAATTTGAAACTCCAAAACTAAATAAATTAATATTTCGGACACCTTACACACAACGCTATCACGTCCCAAGCTAAGCTGAGCTTGTGTAAACTAGACAACTGATATAAACACATTTATACTTTTTTCCAAATACATACATATTATACATAGGAAATACCCAAACTCTGAAACAAATATTTGCAAAACTACTATGAATGCTAAACTAAAACATTTTAAGGTAGTAGAACTACGTTGAATTTACGCTTTTCCTTGGCGAATGCGAGGCCACAGGCTCAATGATACAGAATCATCTAAATATGCTGCCATAGGATATCCTATTGCCACCCACTTCACTATGCTGCAATGTTGCATTGACTGCATTCGGAATGAGTATGGTGACCACCACTCTTGAATTCTGCTGATACTTTCCATCAGGCAGAGTAGAGTGACTATGGCAGGCTCAAATATAAAAAAAATATATATAAACTTACTTTGATCTCTTGAAATCTTTGACTAATGTGGCATGTTCAGGCATTTTTCTAATGTCTTCCCAATCTTTCTCTTGTGGGAAGCCCATAACATTGAATATTCTGTCTAATTGATCATGGTGATATGGATTGCTTGTCTTAATATCCTCCTGGCGACAGTGAAATATTGGCTCAGAAGTCAACAGCTCAGCAAATATGCAGCCTATAGCCCATATATCTGAAAATCAATTGTAATTTAAAAATTATTTTCTAACTTGAAGACATTACGAGCTAAAGTCAGGTTAGTAGTTTTAAAAAGAGAACTGATTAAAGGAAGTTACAAACTATATGGGGGATACGAAATAGAGAGACATGTTAGAGTGGCTAGTGAAGTTTATTTTATACAAACACACTCTCAACAGAGAGTTGAGACTCTCAGTTGCATTGGTCTTCAAAATCTTCACTTTCAGTACAGACTAAATGCAACACTGAAAATTACCAGTGACTATCATAATAGTGACGAGATAATGTGACGAAATCACACTAGGCCCTGTAAAACAATTGCTCTAAACATATGTATAAAATAAGGGCATTTTTAGTTTTGAGCAGAATTCAACCTACATGAGTTTTATCATTTCATTTGTGAAATTAACGAAATCATTACAATAAGTTTGTTTTGACTTAAGTTATTATACATTTAATCTGTACTGCAAACTAAATAGTTAAAAGTAATGAATTACCGATAGCCTTGGTATAATGTCTAGCGCCCAGCAGCAACTCGGGAGCTCTGTACCAAAAAGTTACCACGACAGGATCCAAGTCAGCCAATGGTTTTAGAGGAGCATTGAACAACCTGGCAAAACCCATGTCTGCAATCTTAACTCTGCCTCTTTCAGGCCCTTCTCCCATGACTAGGATGTTGGCTGGCTTCTGTAAGTAGTGATTTAGTTTTGATTCAAAGGTATTCATTGAAATAATACTTTTTAGCTATTTCACCAAAAATTACAGCATTTCCCCAAAAAGAATTTCTTTACAGGCAACCGTCAAATGGTCAAAACAACTGGTGTAAAGAAATGGTATCTTCAGTATCAAACTGTAAAAGAGTCATGAAATACTTATGCAGCATACAGCATAATATTAATAATATGAAAATATATATATATATATATATATATATATATATATATATATATATATATATATATATATATATATATATATATATATATATATATATATATATATATATATATATATATATATATATATATATATATATATATATATATATATATATATATATATATATATATATATATATATATATATATATATATATATATATATATATATATATATATATATATATATATATATATATATATATATATATATATATATATATATATATATATATATATATATATATATATATATATATATATATATATATATATATATATATATATATATATATATATATATATATATATATATATATATATATATATATATATATATATATATATATATATATATATATATATATATATATATATATATATATATATATATATATATATATATATATATATATATATATATATATATATATATATATATATATATATATATATATATATATATATATATATAATATGGATAGATAACAATAATAATATGAATAAGTAAATATTTTCGGACATATAACTGTACTCTCTCACGTACGCACATGTACGCAGAGCATACAGTTATATGAGAGTAACTTGTTTTATAGACAACTGATTTAAATACATCCTACTAATATTATAAACATGACATTTTGCAAGTATGGATGGATGTTTGTTACTCTTTCACATAAAAACCACTGAATGGATTTTAATTTAACTTTACAATAATGTAACTTATACAGAAGAATAACATAGGCTACAATTTATAAAGATACAATTCACACAATATACTATAGTACAAAGGTACCACAGCAGAGCTCGGCTAGTATATGTATACATTTTTATAAATCAATCTGTTGTTTACAAGTACCTATATAAGTACTTCATACTTTTTAAGTTTATGTTTATTGGGTTGTGGAACTACCCTCCTTCAGTCTGGAAATGGAAAATCAAGATATGGAAATGGGAGGTACAGGCTTGAGTGAGGAAATAATTGAAATACAGAGTGATTATGAGTCTGGCAATTCTGGGGGAAAGAATAAAAGTAAAGTTTTATCTCGTACAAAAAGCCCTTTTGAAAAGCCAAAGCCTGATTCAATGTATATCGACATAATGCTTAAGTAAGTGCAAACTTGTTAGCTTTTAGTATAAGTTAAAGAATAATATATTTTGTATACTTGGGGGAAAGGTATGTTGTATACAAGTACCTACATACTTCATACTTTATAAGTTTAAGTTTATTGGGAACTACCCTCTGCCATACCTATTGTTCCTACCTTACTTTTATGATTACTTCACTTGTAATTCTAGGCTACTTAGCTCAATACACAAATTACGATATTTGCTGTTTTATTGCAAACACAATACAATCAATCGAAAACCCATAATGTCCCACTGCTTGGCTCGGGTCTCCTCTCAGGAATGGGTTAAGGCCATACATATTTGTAAATACATACATATTATACATTGAAAACACTTAAGCACGAAAACAAGTATTTGCAGATCATACAAACATTTGGTCTAACCTGGGAATCGAACCCAAGACCTAAAGCACAGCAGTCGTATATGCTACCACTTGTGCCGCTAAGGCAATTAAATAACAATAGAAACAGGTCATTGAGATATCTACTCTATTGAACTTGAACATGTAATCTTTTACAAAACTATAACCCAATTTCAGATACTAAACTGGAACATACAAACATACATAAACTGCCAAAAATACCTATTATGCCTTTGGACTTCACCAGGTCGGGTAAAAAACTAATATTAAGATAACAACAGCTATGTCTGAAAGAGAAACAAATACTAATAGCGTAGTAGTGTTTCAAACAAAGGTCAAGATGAAAAAAGCTAATGAATTACACTTACCAGATCTCTATGTAGCACCCAGTTGGAGTGTAAATAATGTATCCCATCTAAAATCTGATAGAGGAGACTCTTCACCATTCCTTTAGGCACCATCACAGACTTTTTACTGGCTTTAGCAGCTCTGTGGAACTTGATAATATGCCACAAGTCATGTTCAGCGTAGTCAAATAATAGCCAGACTTTACGGTCAGTATGTGACAGGAATACTCGGATTAAGTTTATAACATTTGAATGTTTTAACTCTCTAAGTAACTGAAATGATAAATGAATTTTCATAAAATAACAATCTATTGAAGTTACTCCAGTAAATTAATAATTTATAACATCTGTGCCTGATGGAAAACATGAGCAGAATCCAAGAGCAATGGTCACCACACTCATTGCAAATGCCGACAGTGCAAAAATGCAGCATGGTAACCCACACTATCGCAGCCTATTGATATGCTTCTGCATCATTAGGCCTACGTTCAGACACTTACCAAAGAAAAATGACACAATTTTTGGTTGGTTATCTGTGAGAGAGTAATGCAATGTAGCTTCTACATGGCTACATAGCAATGATCTTTTTTCCAGACTAGACAAGGGTTGGTTTCAGACTTTGGTTTATTACGAGAAGCGCCGGCATTCACAACTCTAGATTTGGGCAACACCGAAGTACTGTCGATACTGTTGTTCAATATACTTAGTGATATAACTTACGAATTGTCCCATATGTCCGTATGGCAACAGAGACTGACGGCATCAATTAATCATAGCCAAAGTAAAAGCCAAACTTACCGCTATCTCCCTGCATGCTGACATCGATAAACCTGTGCCTTCAATTTGCTTCAACGCGTAATCTTTCGTATCAGACCCGTCCTTACGTCTAGCTTTATAAACATGACCATAAGTGCCACGGCCTACTTTGCATCCCTCAAAATCAAATAAATCTTCCACTTTTGAACGTTCCGTTTGTGTTTTCAGTTTGAAATCATAATCCATCATTACCGGAGCCATAGTTTTATTTTGATAATTGTCACCCATTTTTCCAATATTATACCCACCCTCTTCACAATATAACTAAAGATGTTTATCGAAGCAACCAATGCTTAATCAATAAAAATAATGTCCCATTTAATTAATTATCACGACACGAAGTTAAATCACAGAACACATGTTATAAACACGGTTCTTTTAGGCAATTTACAATGGTAGAAAATACTTGTGTGACCAACATTTTGTATCGCGACGTTACCTCAAAGTCTTTTATATTCTACTATTATCAAGAAAAAAAAAAGACATTTGATTTAAAATTCCATGTTACATTATTAAAAAATATCTCTTATGAACTCTACACGGTAAAAAAATTAAAACTAACTTGTTTAGTTCAAAAAAAAACATCTCACTTAACAGGAATATATAATATTTTATATCCTCTGTCGTGGTGGAGTTTACTAACTTACATGAAACGTGTATGTCACCGTAAGATTGTAAACAGCGTTAGATTATAATCTACCGAAGGAGATTTTAAACTGTAGAAAGATTCTCAACTGCGACATACTACTACTACAAATTAACGACCATTCTTTGTAAGATTGAAAATGTATCGAAGTAAAACCACTAAATCACAATCCCAAATCAGTGCGTCAAATTGTCGATTGGTCCCTCTTAGGTTAGGTTAGAACTTCTTTGATCAATCACAAATTCATTATACTGTCACAATATGTTCCTAATTCTAAAACTGTAAGGTATTTTCATCATGTAATTAATTTACAATCTCAAAAAAACAGTTAGGTACATTCGGTATCAGCCGAATTAACAAATAAATATGGTGTGCTGTTTAGCCAATTAGCGCGCAAGATGCGATTTGTCGCATTTCATGTCACAATTTGACGGTTTAACTTCGATAATAATGTAGCAAAAAATAATACGCTAATTATATTAAATTGTAAGTGTAAGGGTACATTTGTATGCTAGGATTGATAAGAAACACTGTTTTGAGTTTATTAGAAACGATATATTTAATCTTAAAAGAATACTAATTTGTGGACTGCATGGCTTGATATTCTGCGGCTTCTGTCTGCCAGAGACTGCTTGCAGTTTCTGGCAGACAGTTACGCGTTTAATTTTCATTTACACAATAATAAAGATTTTGGACCAAAAATTTTTCGCACTAGACTTCAGCTTTACAGCAATTTTCAGAGTCGTTCTTGCCAAACTTGGTTTAATTTCGAAGAAAAATTGTGATTGCATTTTGTAATCTAACTGTTACCAGTGCTGTACAGTTCCAAAGAAAAGTAAACTTTTTTACTGTTCTTTATGATTCGTAAACGTAGATATTTTTATAAAATAAATAAATATAAAATTCTGTTTCAAGTTAGGTTACAACCTATTATGGGAATAAAAAAACAAACAGGCAAAAGTTTCAATTTTTTTTTTAATCTCTGTATATTCTTTCATATGTATTTGGTGTAAAGCTGTGTCCATTTGTATTTACAAACAGAAACTTTTATCATCATCATCATCAAATATATTTTATTTATTTAGATTTATTCAATTTATAAATATATTCATTTTATAAAGATGTTTTATATTTTTCTATCAACATATGACGAAAAGGGCCATTGAACAGAGGGGAGCACAATTGTGATCTTTCTGATACAATATCTATATATATATATATATATATATAGTCTATCATCTTTTGCGGGGTGTCACACAAACTCCTAAATGACTTACAAAAACAGTCGGCTGTCGGTTTAAATAGTATATTCGGTATTCCCCCTGTTGAGAATGTAGTGCTACCATTTTATATGTTAGAATGCAATGGTAGATATTTTTGAAGTAGAACAAATCTCAAATTTAATGTTGGTATTTGTTCTTGTTTCGGAAGTACTTTTATACCTAGACAAAAACGATAAAGAGAGATTTAACAAAGATTCTGAACAAATTTAAAAACACATTTATAATTCTATATCTAAGTAATTTAATTTATACATAAAAAGGAATCGTCAAGTTTTCAAACATATAATTCGAGATCCAATGGAATAGTTCAGTTATTTTTTTAAACATTACTATTAATTAATCCACAATGGCACAAGAAAGTTGTATATGGATTAAAAAACGCAACTTTAGCGTGGAAAATAATAAAAACAACACTTTTCTCATTTAAAATATAGCGTAAATTAAAACACCTGTCATCGGTAATGTTTGTTGGGGTAGCTAGCTAGCTACTTTATTATACTAACATCAGCCCTCATCAGTTTGAGCTGTTGCAATGACTGTAGTAGTTTATTGCGTCTATTTTGGAAACACTATATAAAGACATGATTAGGAGTGAAGGTGAGGTGTGAACTGTCAATCTTGGTAGGTATCAGTAGGGATGCGAAGTTCTTAAAAATCGATAAATCGAGTTCAATTTCTTTCTATTCATTTCATCTTATTATTTCTGTAAAAAGATAATTTATTATTAAATATTTTTAAGCATATACTTAAGTTTTTTCCGTAGACGGCCATTTCATGTCGGCCATATTTTTCATATTTTGTATCATTAATTTCATCACGACGAAGACACGAGGATTCGACGACTTAAAGTTTATAGGCTTTAAATACTTGATATTAGCAGAAATTGCTGATCCAGCTCGGTGCAATCTCATTAAAAAGAAGAAGTCCATATTAAGTACATAGTTATAAATAACTTGAAAAATAATAAAAGTTATTATTATGGTTTTGATATCATTATTTATAATTAATTAAATTTATTTTAAAAATCTTGAATTCTATTGTATATTATTATATTCAATTTAAATTTTTCAACTTTGTCAGTCATTATTTTGTTTTGGTTTTGGCTCTAAGTTATTATAGCTTTAAATTAGACGGTCAAAAGGTTTTCTTGTTGCTATAGTTTTGTGTCTGTCTGTTTGTTTCGGCTAATCTCTAGAAAGGGCGGGCCGATTTTGACGGCACTTTCACTGACAGATAGCTGGATGTAAGGAGTAACTTAGGCTACTTTTTTCTACAAGCAACTGCTAGCGGGGCGAACCCGTGACTCTTTTTTCGGCTATTCACGGATACAACAACAATAGGAACACCGTGGGGCTCAGTTAGTTAATCATAAAAACCGGATTCCCCCTCCCCCCCTGGCCCAAAACCTGGGTACACCTGTGGTGCTGATCTCTGCACTACAAACGCCAATTGCTCACTCCGTGTACTGAGGTAGTTAAAACATAGATAAAAAAATGTTACTGAAGTTTTCATTCATTCTTTGATGATGTTTTGAATGTTTTCACTCTTGCTGTTCATCGATTTAGTTAGTAGAAAATTCGATAATTTTTAGATCGAAAGCTAGAATTTTTTCGGTTTATCGATATATAATTTAAGCATCCCTAATATCGTTAGGCCGTCGACCTGCTCTGTCTATGTTATTCTTTTACACATCTATTGACGTAATGGCGTTTATGTGTCGGGACGTGTGTGCGGTGAGATGAGTTAGTTATGTAAAGAAAACTTAAGAAATTCAAAACTTTGACTATATTAATCATGTAAACTATTTTTCTTGTATTTGTTTTTGTGTAGTTTATTTCATACGCGTTTAATTTTCATTTATTCCCCGTATACCATGGAGCCTCAAAGAGCTGAAGATAGTGACTTTGTAAATGTTATTGACAATCTGCATAACATGTTTGGGTCTTGCGTATCGAAAGAAGTAATAGCAACCCTCGTTGAGAGTTTTGAAGGAGATTGTAAGTATTTCTACTATAACGTTTGATACGTTTATATTTGCGTGTTTTTTTTTTGCGCCTTTTTATTTCACTCGTATTCACTGATTGGCTAGCGTTCCGATTGGCTAATGTCACTTGTGATATCAATCAATAAATTGTACCTGTACTGATTATAGGTGACAGACATAGGATGATACGAGGATAACGCTATGCGAAATAGGGATGAGTGGGATGACGAATCTGTGGTGCTACTTATAAAATCTATACATTACGAGGCAGGGGGAGCTTAAAGCTCTCATTGTCTGTAAATATTTTGAAGAAAGAAAAATTTTATTTTTAGATGTTTAAATAGTAAAGTTTATTTACCCACTGATTAGTTAAACATTAGTGAGTGAATACATATAAAAGAGTCATGTCTTTTAATAATTTGCAAGTAACTTAAATGACAATATATATAACAACATCTGAACATCTATTTTTCACATACCAAGGCCATGTGAAGAGAGGGGTAGTATTCAAATTGCCATTTAAATCAAATCAATACTGGTGTGTTTGTGGTAACTTAAACCTGTTTTGATACATTTTATTTGTATTGTTATTAAACTTATTTTTCTGAATAAAAACATTATTATTATTTGTTATTTATAATTATTGTTCATATAAGGACAAATTTTAAACAGGAAATTTTAACTACAATTATTTAAATTATTAATAACTTTGAGTACATAGTGCAATGTATCAAATTTTCTTAATTATTAACTTGGAATATACACCACATAGATTATCTATGTTGATTCAATGTGTATACCAAGAAATACATGGATAATCATATTTTATTAATGAGTAAAAAAATAAATAAATTTATCTTATCATTTATAATCTTAATTATATTTTGCATTCATTAATTTTAATGATCTAGTTAAGTAATTATGTATGTAATGAAAGTTAATTGAAGTTAAACTGCATAAAGAACATTTAAACTACAATTACTTATTTAATTAACTCTCTGTAAAGGCGCTGTAAACCATCACATACTTACATTAGCGAGAGCATAGTGGTGCCCCAAACTAATTGTAGAATATTTTAATTTTTGGGGCAAAACAAATTGAAGCTTAGAGTATCAATAAAAAATGAGTATTTTCTTAATTAAGACAATTAATAAAAATATATATATAATACACACAAGTGTTTGTAATCCTGCAAAATCAACAACAAATCAACATAGAAACACAAATTTAAAGTTTTAGTCATTATTATGTGACATATCAAGATCAATTCGATACATAATACTATACTATAATAATATCTTTATTTTCACTCACAGGAAAGGTACAATTTCAGTTATAGGAAATCTAGGTACATAAAAACAGTTTTTAAAAATTTCCCTAGTGAGAGCTGGAGTCCATACTAGGCTCGAAGCCTGCGTGACAGATACTTACGGTCATTACACACAGGCTTATGGCCTCTATGACATACTGTTCCGGTTGATTGAACTTCAGCTCTCCCACAGTCTTAGCATCTGGCCTTATTGGTTCTCTTAAAAATAAATTTGTTTTATACCAATAATTATTTAAAATATGTTGTGAGGCACAGTTTTGGAGTGAATAGTGAGGTCCATGTGCTCTAGAGTTGTGCCATTGGCTATGGTCCCATTTATGCCTTCTATATTAATCAAGTTAAAAATATGGTTAATGGCCAACATTGAATATTCAGCATTACACTGAAATGCTTGCACATTTCATCTAATATGTCAATCCCACAATCAATGTAATTGGGTTCGGTTGTATTTAGTGATAATTTCAGGTTTTTTGCTAGTATTATGGAAACTAAACATCAACCAAAACCAAAGCAAACAGTTAAATACGATATTTGACCAGTTTGTTTCTTATAAACATGGGAAAACCATACCATCCGTCCTCTAAAGGCTACTTGTTGTTCATTTAGAGTGAGATAAACACTTGGTTTGAAATAATTTTGGAAATTACTTACAAAAATATTGAATACCTGCTTTTTGGGAGCAAGTTTATTAGATTGTTTTGTAGTCTCTCTGGTAGTTATATCATCAAATCTTATACATTTTCCAAAAACACAATCCATTTTTGAGACTTAAGGAAGGTTGATTGCATTGATGGTTGAGTCTTTCTCTTTTTCAGCTCCCATCATTATTAGCACCCCTATAAAAACTCTTAAAAAATAAATCAAAACAAGATGTTTTACAACCCTACATTAATTTTTTGGACAACAAATCCGTATATGTGGTTAATGCTGGTTCTAAAAGCTGTGGTCTTCCTTTCAAAAGCTGATTTAGATTCATAACTTTGCATGTGTGCTAATGGAGATGTGGATATAGCTAACAATGAACACATACCCTTGTATGTGTTTCTAAGGAAGAATGTTGAGTTTGATGTTACCTGATCCTCTTCCATGTCTGCCTGTTCAGACTCAGAGCCACATAGTTCTTCTATACAGTGTTCCTCCTCATCTTCACTACTCTGAAGGTCAATGAAGTCCTCTGCTTTCAGCAAAACAAACAACAAAACAAGCAACAAACAGAATGAACTCTCAAGTTGGTTGTGGGTGTGTACACCAGACAAACAGCCAATTACTCGAAATAATGTTCTACTTACTTTTCGGTTTTTAAAATGAGCGGTCGCATAAGTTCATAGTAATACATCCTAATTCCATTCAAACAGTACCTGTGCTGGTGCAGTGGCGAAATCCAGTGATGCTGGTTCCAGCCACTACATCACTGTAAATCAACCTTTAAAGCATTGTGAGAATCACATAAAAGTCATGAAGCTGGTTGGTTATTACAGACACCATAAAAAACACACGCTACAATGGCTAGACTGAACAATAATGTGTCCATAAAGTGCCATATGTTATACTCCCACCCTTATGAGACACTTCCATCATGTGGTTAGGAGTTTGAGGTGCTTATTTTACTTTTGGATTTATAATAGTTTGTTTAAAAACAACGGTTTTAAGGTTATGGTTATGATGTATATAGATACATCATAACCATTCATTATCATTAATGGAACTAAGTTATTTTACTACTATTTTTATCTTACAGATGGCTTTGGCACACTGATGTTTATTTTTATGTATAACTTTTTAAATATACTTGTGTTAATATCAAATGTACAGAGAGAACATTATTTAATGCCTTTCATGCTTTGCGAGCACTTGATTTTATGTCTTCTTTTCTTTCTTTAATGATATATTTTATGTGTATTTTCTTTTAACAGTAAATCTGTGCGTCGATGCCATAACGGAAATAACAAATAATGGTACCATGATTTCTAAAGATGATCAACCATTTACAAGCCAAAACACACAATCAAAAAATACATTACAAGAAATACAACCTACAATGTCTTACGCGCGTACTACTCAAAGTACAGGCGCTGTTCCTAAAGAATTTCAAACGAAAGAAAAGAAAAAAATAGCAACAACAGATTATTTTTGGACGGATCAAATTCGCAAAATTATTACATTTTATAATAATGGTTCCCGTATAATGATTATCATGAGAGGTCTTCCTGGTAGTGGAAAAAGCTATCTGGCAAAACTAATAGTAGAAAAACTAATTGGACCTTCTCCCTCTAATTATAAAAACCATGTCTTCAGCAGTGATGACTATTTTATGGTAAGAGGCAAATATCAATATGATCCGGCATATATATCGTACGCCCATGCCTGGAACCAAAAAAGAGTTCAAGAATCAGCAATTCTGGGAGTAAGCCCTATCATTATTGATAATACAAATATCGAAATATGGGAAATGCGGCCATATGTAATAGATGCACTTAGGAATGGGTATTTTATTGAAGTTGTAGAACCAATGACACCCTGGGCTAAAAAACCTAAAACGTTATGTAACATGAATAGACACAAAGTTCCTTTACAAACACTAAAAAGAATGATGGAAAATTATGTTGATAATATAACTGGTGATATTTTGATAAACTCATTTGGATTGAGTTATCCTGCAGACATGGTACCGCCTATAAAACGATTGATACCAGTTATTCCACTAAAACCTGCAGAAAATAAAACAGAGGTACCAGAAATCAAACAGAGGAAACCTGCAGAAATTTCCACATCCTCAGAAAATGTGCAACATGAAGGTAATAATCAGTTATTGCAGTCGCAAAAAATGTTGTATGAAAACTCACATGAACAACTAAATAATGTTGAGAATTCTGTGGGAGACTTTGTACTTGAATCTTCAGCAGAAAACCTTCTCCATGATCAAAAAGATGATATAGAATTTGTTACTATGAGTGACTTTAATGATCTATCTGAAGAAGAACAAGCCAAGCAAAAAATAGTTTTAGAAGCGCAGAAGAAACTCGAAGAAATGCAAAAGTTTGAAGAAGATTGGGACAATGGTGAAAAATGGGATGAAAATGATACAGTAGAAGGTGAAGATACTTTTGTAAAATTAGATAATGCACATAAGACAACATGTACTACTGTCACAGCTACTAATTCTAGTACCGACAATCCTAAAAATGTAACAACTGCATTAATATCTAGTTTGAAGTCAAAGCCTCCAAGAGAAAAACATGTTAAAGATTCTAATTGCGAGATTGGAAATAATGAATTGATGCAATCTGTTACTGACTGTCAAGATTGGCGTTATATATCAATGTTTATGCCACCCTGGAATCATCCAGATGAACAGCAATTTGTTGCTGCTTCTAAAGAAATTCCCAAAGAAAAAATAGATAGTAGCACATGCGTCGAAATAAATGATAGTAATTTATCAGGCAATTATAAAATAATGTCTACCACGTCGCGAGATATAAACGAGTTCTATGTACCACCGGTGCAAGAAAAGATTCCTGAAAGGCGGATGCTGCATAAGAGTACCATGACCAATGACGGTACAGTAGTGACAGTTCAGTGTCCTCAAAAAGAGGGGCATTTCATTGCTTTTAGAAATTTATTTAAAAATATTGAGAGAGAGTCATTAAGATATATTTTTGATAACTGCTGTGGGGACGTTAATTGGGCGGTGGAGAATATTCTCGGAGGAGATGCTGAATATAAAGTAAAATGTGACGACGGCGAAGTGTCGGATCTAGAAGAGCCTGATCCAGAACCTGATTTACCTTGCACTTGCTTGGCTAAATACGAAATTATACCAAATAATGTATCTAAAACTGACATTACATCTTCAATATCTGATGAAAAAGTTACAGAACAAGCTACCGAAAACTCAGTGATGCAGCTTGAACAAGACAACAAGAAAAAGCGAGTGATAGCAGTTTCAGAAGAAAACATGCAACTGAAAAGACAGATAGAACAAACAGTCGTTATTGCGGATAGCCATTATTCAGAACATTGCCTTAAACTTAGAAAAATACGCCGTGGTGAACACTATAAAGTCGATAACGATTCAGAGCGGCCTAGTACCTCTGGAACACCTAATACTGCTTTAGAATCTAACAATCGTACGGTATCTAACAGTGATTCTAGTGATGATGACGACTGTTCAAGTATTGTGAGTAGTATTAGCGAAAGTGACAAAATTGTCAATATTAATTTAGGAAGGCCTTTTATACAAAAATTAGACGAAATGTTTGGACGAGATAATATGGAATATCCAAGTAACATCAATTTCAATATTAGTATTCCAACATCTCTATTGAATCAAATCAATGCGTTGTGGATAGAATCAATGATGTATCAGCTTGATGATAATGCAAAAAAGTCAGCATTGATGCTTAAGCAAGATGAAGAGTTTGCTAGGTGAGTAAAAAAATGTACAAATAAATAGTAAAAAAAATAAAAACAAATAAATAATAAATATGTTCAGACATTTTAAATGCTCTGTAATTAATTTATTACATAAATTATGAATGTTCAAATTCTTTTTTTTTTTGCAGACAACTTCAGTTAAAAGAAAAAGAGCTTATGCTGGAAGGAAAAGAGCCCGATGTTCCAGATTTTAAGGAAATCATGGATTTGGAATTTGCGCTTAATCTTCATATGAAAGATATATCGGAGTGGCGCAACAACATACCAACCGATTTAGCAGCAAAAATGACTTACGAGAAACTTTATAATTTATTTCCTGATGTCAAAAAAGACACTCTTTTGGAAATGCTTGTAGCTCATGGTAATAATTTCAAAGCAACCGTTGAGGTAATGATAACAATTTTTATTTTTTTGTGTTTTGCTTGATATTTCTGTGTAGGTAGTTCCCATGTTGTTATTACTTCGAACGGAATAAGAGTACGGAATGTTACTGCACGAATTCATCCCGTTGGTGTCGTAAGAGGCAACTAAGGGCACAAAATACACAAGACAAAATCATTTCAAAGAGAAAGTACGACCTGAAGCAAACTCTATATGACCCTTCTAGCCAGTGCGTGGTTTAGGAGGCCAAAACCGTAGACTTTCCTTTTAACGCTGATTTACATCTGACGAAGAACCGATAACCGTTGGGGTAAACGAGTTCTTGAGTGGAGACCGCGTCTCGGCAAACGTAGTGTAGGACGTCCACAAGCCAGGTGGAGCGATGATTTGCGCAGGACGGCTGGCAGGAGCTGGATGCGAGAAGCCATAGATCGAACTAAGTGGCGTGAAATTGGAGAGGCCTATGTCCAGCAGTGGACTGCGATAGGCTGATGATGATGATGACATCTGACGAACGAATGCTAAACTTTCATTGTTCTGTCTGCATTCAAAAACATTCTATATAATGTTTTAAGAATGCTCGTTTGATGCAGACGGCATTAGAGTGCGCGAACATTTGCATCTTCGTGAGAATGCTAGTTCTTGGTTCTCATTCTTGCTCGTTGCTATTTTAGTGTAAACACTGAAAACGAGTTTGTGTTTACACTAAAAGATAAAGATAGAACGCTTTTGTTCTCGCTCTAGGTTTTTTCCCCGTTTAGTCTAAAGTTTAGACTAGGGTGGGTACATAGAACCAAGTGGCGTGCAAATGCAGAGGCCGAAGTCCAGCATTGGACTGCGATAGACTGATGATGATGTTTGAATCAGGACTCTGCGCAGAGCATCCAGAGATGATAGTTTCATTTCACTGATACATATTTATATTATTGATAGGAACAGAATCATGAATATTAAAAGAATAAATAATATTTATATTATAAAGTATTAAATTATTTACCACAACTATAAAATGTTTAATTTAATTTTTATCCTTTTAGGTTCTCCTCGTATCATTGGGTCGCGATGAAATTTTAGAAACAGAAAATGGATTAAATAAATTTGTAATGGAGAAAGAGCTACAAAGACAAGAAAAACTTCTAGAAGAACATAAAAAGGTAAGAAGTTACTATAACTGATATTTCGACTGGAGTCGTGCCAGTACATCTCCCTCTCTCTCATGAATATTTTATATATTATTGTGGTTGTCTGAAAGAGATCGCCGTGAGCGATAAGACCGCCTATTGTATCATTTGCATATTTGTGACTCATCCTCTGTTTTTAACTTNGAGGATTTACTACGACATTATAAGCTGTAGTGACGCACTCAGGTCACTTGAGTTACTGATGTCAATACGTAAACATACAATTACAATAGTACAAATCTTAAAAGTAAGTCGCCGATAGTTGAGACAAATGAGTTGCATAGATTCAGAGATATTTTACAATAGGTGAGGTGTTTTGAGGCGATTATTAAGTCAATAAGGCGTGATTTCTTTACGTTTCGAGATAATAAATAATTGAGACCTAGGACTTTACGTTTCGAGATAATTTAGACCTAGGTCACAGTCTTGTTATTAGTAGAAAGTATATGTTTTTCGAAAAATACCACCTATTGATATTTTTTTTATATATTTTAGACACTGTCGGAGACTGAATGGCCTTTGTTACCAAAAGGTGAAAAAGTAGATATGTCCACTGTCCAGCATTACCGTGACGACGCTGAGAAACATTTGAGCCGAAGGAATTTGTAAGTAGAATTTTAATATACAGTACTTATAAAACATAATACTCCTTCTTAAAAGGCCGGCAACGCACTTGTGACGCCTCTGGTGTTGCAGGTGTCCATGGGCGGCGATAATCACTTACCATCAGGCGATACGTCAGCACGTTTGCCACCTGTATCATATAAAAAAAATAATTATAACGACATATGCACCAAGATCTTATTTAAATTGTAAAAGGTGAACCAGACATAATCAATGTTGCCCTCTCGTGTTCTTAACGTAATGACCTTTCAAACCTCTAATGACTATGAACTGTCTCCTACTTATATAAAAGTCCCATCAATAAATTCATTACAGTACTGTTGAGTTGAGCTATATGACAGCTCACCTGCATAGCTAAAACATTAATGACTGCCTCTGTGGCGCAGTGGTAGCGAATGCGACTGCTGTGCAAGAGGTCTCGGGTTCGATTCCTGAATCGGACCAAATGTTTGTATGATCTGCAAATATTTGTTTCGGAGTTTGGGTGTTTTCTATGTATAACATGTATGTATTTACAAAAAAAAAAAGTATACAAGTATTAATATCAGTTATCTAGTACCCATAGTACAAGCTCTGCTTAGTTTGGGACTAGATGGCGTTGTGTGTTAAAATGTCCTAAAATATTTATTTATTTATTAATGATTATCAAGTAATCAATTATAAAAAAGAAGTGACCCGACTGCGTATATATTTTTTTTATTTTGTTTTTAATTGTGATGCACCCAGTCTCACTCTCACGAGATATAAGCCTTCATCTTGAATCACTCTATTGGTGAAAACCGCAATAGTGTCCTTTGCGTAGCTTGAGAAATCTAACCGTTGAAGAACAAAAAGCGAATTCATTTAATATTATGTATAGCGAATTCATTTATTGCGGTTAATGGTCTATATTTATAAATAGTAATCTATACAAATAAATAAAATTAAAGTGTCTGTTTGTAATATTAAAATAACCTTTACATAATATACCAAAATAACGATTTTTTTTACAATTTTTGTCTGTTTGTTCCGGCTAATCTTTGGAAAGGCTGGATCGATTTTGACGGGACTTTCGCTGGCAGATAGCCGATGATACAAGGAGTAACTTAGGCTTATGTTTTTTTAGACTAGATTTGCCTCGCGGCTTTATCGCGGTTATTGTACCGCGGGATTCAGCTAGTTAATAACAAAGTTATCCAAATTGTTTAGCAATATGGATATATGTATTTGATGTTAATTTTTTTTAGTGGAGGAATGTTGTAACACAGTGTTTATAAATTACAGGCAAATGCAAAAAGCCGAAGATTATATACAGCGTGGTATGACCCAAGTGGCGAATTACTGTTCAGAAATAGCTAATTTTCATAAAAATCAGTATGAGCTAGCTAACAGCAAGGCCGTAGCTTCACTCATTCAAGTAAGTATAACAAAAAAGAACTTATTACCTTTGATTATTTGTGTAAGTGTAAGAGTTACGATTGTCATTATTATTGGAGAATCTTTCAGAAAGTTTTCACACTACTTTAATTTAAAAAGAAATATTTTCTATTTGGTTTTTCACTTGACGTGTCTCTACTCAGCCTGATAGAATCCAAGAGTGGGGGCCACCATACTCACTGTGAATGCAGATAATGCTGTATATTGACAACTAAAATTTACACATTAGCAGGAAATCATCACAATAGACATAAATTATTACATTTCCAACTCCTAAGTCTTCTGATTTACTTCGTTGCGGGTTCCAAAATAGTTTAATTTTTCCTGGGACTGCCCGAGTGTCATAACTCGGTGTGTTCGTGGGTCACTGCTGTCTATCCTTGTGTACAGGAGTTACAGGAGCGGGCGTGTGGGCGGTATTAGTTCCAAAAATTCATTATTTTCTTTAACTTTGCTGCTGTATTGTTCCTACATTGCTGCTGTACGGGTGCTGCGCTGCTCTTCCCTACTACTGCCAAGCTAATTGACACTCATAGAATGATTGAGAGATTTTATCTTATATATGATATCGGTGGCAAACGAGCAGACGTATCGCCTGATGGTAAGCGATTACCGCCCCCCATGAACACCCGCAACACCAGAAGCGTCACAAGTGCGTTGCCGGCCTTTTAAGAAGGAGTACGCTCTTTTCTTAAAGGTTTGAAGGTTTTATCTCTACATTTTATATAACTATTGTGGGATGTAGTACAAAATTATTATTTTTAAAAAAAAAGCCTGTGTCGCGGAAGACTTTGCCAACATACATGTAACGGGCACAAGGAACACCCAGACTCCGTACAACAATTTGTGGATCACACATAGTGTTGTTCCCATGCAGGTTTTGAACCCACCGCCACCGCTTAAAAAACTGGGCCATACATGTATCATTATTGTTTTAATTTGTTTACAACTTACAAGGAGGAAGAAGAATTTAAATACTTTTAACAACTGTTGTAGGGTGAAAACAAAGTTTTGGTCTTATTTTTGAATTAAAAACTGGCTTTTGCTTGCGACGATGATCTAGTGCTCGTTAAGCCTAAACGCGTTTAGGTATTCACCTTATTGTTCACAACATGTAACATATCATTGTTCTTGGTTTCAGTATCATGCCGAAAACAATCCTAATAACGAAACAGTTGATCTCCATTTCTTCCGAGTGAAGGAAGCCATGGAAGCAATGGATCTATTCATAGACACTCACATACAGCGACTTCGTGACTTAAACAAACGTAACGTTATGCTGTTCTTTATAACCGGCCGGGGACTACATAGCCCGGGTCGTCCAAAAGTCAAGCCAGCCTGTATTAAACGCCTGCGGGAACGTGGATTGCAGTAAGTATATCTTTATATATAAATCTTCTCTGTGTGTGTATTTTTTTATGGAATAGTGGGCAAATAAGCAGATGTATCGCCTGATGGTAAGCGATTACTGCCGTCTATAGACACCCGCAACACCAGAGGGGTCAAAATTGCGTTGTCAGCCCTTGAGGGATATAGAGAGGGATGGGGGGGGGGAGGGGTGGGGTTGTTGTTATGGTTATTCGGTATCCTCACTCACTCGGTGAAACACAGCGCAAGCGCTGTTTCACACCGATTTCCTGTGAGGTCGTGGTAAAACTCGGTGGAGCCGGCACATTCATGCTGAAGACGTGGCTGCTAAATGCTTGCAGAAATAAAAATGCAGGCCTAAATTAAGTGACTTGGTGGTCAATTATTTTATTTTTCTCTGTTGTATTCAAGTAGTTATATATTGAGGGCTTTTGTCTACCCATAACCATACTCGTTTCGTAACATTCATCGTATTCGTAAACAATCAGGTTTATAGAACTGTAATTCGATCACACTTCTGAAATAGAAGTCAATCAGGTAACCAGGTAAAGATGGTAAAACGTAAGGTATCGCTAAAATCATTTAGAACTTTGCATTAAAAAGTTATTTTGAGTTTGTAGTTTACATAGGTATCTAAAGTCGTCAACCACGACAGCTGGCTATCACAAAGGATTTGTTTTTGTTTTCAATAATATGGCGTAGTACCATATTTTTAAAATCAAAATAATTTAGTGTACGATTTTCTTGATCCGTCAATAAGTGTTGCTTTGCTTGCTAAATACCTTAGTTAACTTATTCATAAATATTGATTTAAAAATTGAATAGTTTTTTTAAGTTATTTTATTTATTTTTGGACATCTGACACAGCACTATTTTAATAACAGATTTAAAGCACGACAAATTTAGAAAATGTAGGAATGCGTTTTGTTATTGCAGATGTAACAACTTTTGAAAGTTAACTTTTTTTTAGCAACGTTCTAAATAATATGAAAATAGTAGATAAAGACGATTCACGTTATAAACGGTAAAAATCTGATTACCATCCATTACAAATTGTAGCGGTACAAGATTTACGATTCTCCTTTTTATGTATGCTATATAGTTGTAATTACTAAACAAAGATTTTTTTTTCAGCTATTCGGAATGCAATCCAGGACTGTTAAGTTCTCGAGTTAACTATGATAGCAAGTTGACCTACCAGATTACCTAGGGTTTGCAGACAGACGGCGATGTGATTATGTCTGAACAATCACAAGTCGTCTCCAGCGAGCCAGATCCTATTCGATGCAATTTTATTATATCCCATCTCCGAGAATACAATACCATTGAACCGCATAAGGTGTCTGTGGGCAATATTATGTATGACTGTCACAGCAATGTTAGGGTCATCACACATCTGCTTGTACAGCCTTTGGATAATCAAATGGTCAATTATCGTCCATTGTACAATGATGCATACGTGTATAATAGGATGCTGTATCCTTCACAAGGACATATGTCAGGTCCTTGTGTATTTCCAAATTGTAACCAAAACCAACGTTAATATTTTATAGACTGTCATATATTCTTAAAAGGTATCAGGTGTTAATAAATAAACTTACTTGCCAAATTGGAACTGGTATTATTATACTACTATTTTTATGATATGATTATTATGATCCAGTAGAGGTCTTAATACAGCGTGTGAGCATTGAAAGTAAGGTGTCTTTAACATGGACACATTATATACGCACAGTCTCGAAAATGTATATTTTCATTACGTTCAAAGTACAATAAATTACAATTATAAATGAACATTGAAAGCATTTTTTACTGACATTGAATTATAGATGCCAAAATTAGTGTAAGTTGTAAATGTTTTGCTCAAAATACAATATCAAAACAGAGGAACTTAGGAATAGGAATTAGGAGCCTTTTACAAGTTTCGTCTTACGATATGAGGGTAGGGAGGGTTGGGGGGGGGGATAGACTATATTTTTGAAAATGTGTATACTTTGGAGCATCTTTCACGATTGTGACAGGAACGGATGTGTCGTGACATTCGTATGACGTAGCTTGTCGATGGGCATGTCATGTAAATTGTTTTATCTTTTATGTATTATGATTAATTTTAGCTTGTAAATAATTTTGCTTGTTATCTATTAATGTGAATGAAATGTAAAGGACATCATCTATACTTCTAAGGTTAAATAACAATGACCAATACGCACATACCAAATTAAAATACCATAGTTTATATGTATGTTTAGATGAACAAAGTAGTTTGATGAAATAACCAAGCAAATGGCAATGTTGGGTAAGCCTTCGTGCATCTATTTGTTGCGTTCTTTCAATTTTATTTCAAAGCGTGGACGTATACAACAGTCGGAAAGAATTATCGCTGAACTGAGGTACTCTATTGGCCGCAGTTCTCATGTATGAGCGCACTTTGGGGCTTTCAAGTTTTTTTAAAGATTTTTGCAAATAAAACACAATCAATAAATATATGTTACAATTTTATAGTTTCTACAGCTTAACCTCTTACCTATTTTTTAAAATAATATAGTCTGTTACCTTGAGTATTTCTTGAAATTTTCAGTAATTTTGAGACGGTGAAATTGAATCGTTAATAAGTTTTCTGTATATATAAAATAAAAACCTGCTCTGGTTTTTGATATATTAATCTTATATCTGAAAATACAGCTCATTCTTCGAATAAAAAATAAAATGCTTGTAGTAGTAACTAATAAATAAACAATCATAATAAATTTATTTTAATAATAAACTAACAACATAAACCTATAAAAAAATTAAAAACTTGTATTTTCATATAATATTTAATTATTACCTCAAATCATATTTCCAAACAATGTTATGCAATACAAATTGATAAACTATGCATTTCCTATATTTCGGCAAATTTGCCCACGCAAACATTGGCAAAACTGGCCTTATAGTGACTTCTTTTTCTAACGAGTGTAGTTTTGATTTTATATAAATTTATCTGGAAATAATCGATTAAATTATTCATTTCTGAAATATGTCTCGTTAATTTTGCTTTCGATCACCGGCTGTTACAACATTTTACCACGTTAGACAAGTTGTAACAATCCATCTTGCTGTCTCGATGTATATAACGACTGACGTTCAAATGTGTGCGTTCCGGCCTGTACGTACAGAGCACTTGCCGACTATTTGTGTAAATGTGTGCGCTCCGGTCTGTACGTACATAGCGCTTGCCGACTATTTGTGTAAATGTGTGCGCTCCGGCCTGTACGTACATAGCGCTTGCCGACTATTTGTGTGAATGTGTGCGTTCCGCCCTGTACGTACAGAGCGTTGCCGACTCTTGAGTGACACATTTTTTTGTTATCTAGACTATGTCCGACTTTTTTATATGTCCTTGTTCCAAAGTTATATGTATGTCTAAATGGATTACATAGATGATGTCCTTTTTCATATTGACTCTGTAAAATGTATGTTTCTAAGGTTAATTTACACACATCCTACATGTTTCCTCAACGTCTTTACGATACATTAACTTCTTCATATTGTCTACAAACGATAGGTTTTGTATTACTTAATTTTAGTTTTATGATTTTAAAAGGCAAAAAGTTTGAATAATATTAAGTACTGCCTAATGGTACGCTAAAGTATCCTGTTCAATAGGTTCATAAATATTAATTTGTAACACTAATATAAGTTATTATCTGTGATTGTTACAGGGTTTAAATTTACCAAAATTTAAAACTGATCATGTACTCCCATTAATTTTATTTAAGAATTATTTGTCCCCCTAAGAACCGTCCAAGGCGATTATACGAAAAAATATGGTTTACAAAATTTTTACTCGTAACTATTTTGTAACATATGTCACTGTACTAACGTTTTTAAGTATATATTTATTGGATATCCTAAGAAATTGAAATATCTATTTAGTTTTTTACATTTTAAAACTGGTTTATACTCCAGTTGATCTATTATCATTGTAGTTTGATTACTTTTAAGTCTTACGCTCAGATAGTTATTTTTGCATCAGTTTTAACTTTGTGACATTCAAATAGCTTTCACAATCAGCATATAAATACTGTTTTACATTAAAACAGTATCTGTAGACTGAATTTTTAGGTTCTAGTATAAAAATATACATATATCAAAATGGCATACGCAATTATTCGTAACCCTGTCTCATAATACATATATTTTTTCATACGTTTTGGCTGGGGTTTTAAGTTGCACAAATTTTGAAGTCAATTTTGTGGACCACTTTTCAATAAACTTAAATACATTCCTGTACAAATGTTATCTATCATGTTTTTTTTCTTTCTACATAGATTCGTAGCTCGTTCTAAATAAGTTTCAAGTGTTTTATATAAATTCGCCTGCAGGTAAGGCGATTTTATATAAAGCACTTTAAATTTATTTTCTTACGGTAGATTGGTATCACTAGGAACAGAATTTTGAACAATTATTTTGTCCTGTATTGAGGGCCACTTTTGTAATAGACGTATTGATTACGTGTATTTGATAAAAAAAAATGTATGACGTTAAATACGTAATTTGGTAATATAAGATAGAATTACTTTACCAAATATAAAGTCACAACTGTGGAGGTTATCTATAAACGAATTAATTCCGAAACTAAAAGTGTACTTGCGGTAAATCATACGAATTCTAAAAATAATTCAATAAAAACTAATGTCATCCAATTTTTGTGAGACGTCATCAAATGACGAAAAGGCTTAAACCTGTATATGTATATAGGTAATATACATTTTTAAACGTTATATATTGTGCTATACATTGTTGAGATTGAACCAATTTAGCCAAGAATGTTTATGAGGCAACAAATGTCAGTTAAATTACAATTAACCCGACGATATCGAATGGTTAGCTTAGCTTTAAAGCCATTAACGTGGTTATTAATGTAGCTTAGTTGTGAAATGAGCTCTTACAAACATTAAAACAAAGAAACATGCACCGCCTTTTGAAAGACCCGAAGAAGACCAACAGATGTATTGTTAGAATAATTTTGGTAACACTTTTCACTTAGATGGGTCATACAGTGAATACCCACTGACGCGTGTTAAGACGTATTGTAAGTTCTCGGTATATCTTTAGATATCCGTGCTTCACGCAAATAAATTTTGCTACAATCGTTTATTATAGTCCTTACAATATAATTTGATCATCATTTCATACTATACGTGGGAGAGTCACAGTGTCTCACCGAGTGAGTGAGGATACCGGAAGTCCATAGCTCAAACCCTCCCCCATCCCCCTCCCCTTGGCCTTGACCCAAAGGCCGGCAACCCACTTGTGATGTCTCTGGTGTTGCGGGCGTCCATGGGCGGCGGTAATCGCTTTCCACCAGGCTAGACGTAAGTTCGTTCGCCCCATATTTCATAAAAAAAAAACACGTGTATCATTTTAGAACTTACGAGGTACACTCGGGTTTTTTTTATGGAATCACGGGTAAACGAGCAGACGTATCGCCTGATGGTAAGCGATTACCGCCGCCCATGGACATCTGCAACACCAGAGATGTCACAGGTGCGTTGCCGGCCTTTGGGGGATGGGAAGAGGGGTTGGGGTATGGGCCTCCGATATCCTCACTCGGTGAAACACAGCGCAAGCGCTGTTTCACACCGGTTTTCTGTAAGGCCGTGGTATCACTCCAGTCGAGCCGGCCCATTCATGGCCGAAACGTGGCTCTCCCACGGTGAATTTTCATATTTATTAAAACTGGGCCGTAAAGAGTAATTGTATAGGTGATACAAAATAAAATCGCTTGTTCTAAGTTACCTTGTCGGTTTCGCAGCCATTTCAAATTATATTTTAAGGTCTGTACTTTTTCTGCATATAATTTTTAACACCGAAAGGGTGGGTAAACATGCATTAAACTGTTAAAAGCGACCGAAAGTAAAATACCGCTGTATTAAAAACATATTGAAATTAGCTTGCAGTTTTACAAACCACAGCCTAGGATCAACTGAGACCTGAAAAGGCTGAATATTTAAATATTAAACTGTTTTGTGGGTCTTTGACCCATTTGTGAGACTTCGCTTTAGAATTTTGACATTCTATAAGCTTTAATTGACGTGTCTTGTAATAGTTGATTGACAAATATTGGCAGTTGGAAGTCTGTGTTATTTCGTGTTTTTATGTCAATGACTCAAAAACTAGTTTTACATGTATGGCGTTAGTCATTATTGAACTTTCTCTCTATGTACTCATGAAGTAGTGTTAGATTAAGATTTGATGTGTCGATTTTGGTGTCTAAAATATACATATAATGTTTCTAACTTACATGGTAAAATAAGTGAGTGTTAGTATAACAATTCACGTTTAGGTAATAAGGTAACACGATTAATACATTAATTTGCGGTGTGTTGACTTTGTATTCACGTGGTCTAATTTTGATTCCGAATACGCTAAAGTTAAGCACGTAAAGCTGTCAGTTCTTGCGCCTGATCTCTCCTCGATGGTGTCGGTTAACCGTCCCATCGGATTATGAGAGAAAGGGAACAGAGAGTGCACCTGTGATGATGCACACACTTGTGCACTATATAATATCTCCTGCGTAGTTGGCTGGTGTCCGTTGAGACTGGCCGCCGTGGCCGTATTCGGCTAGGGGAACATTATTATTGTTGCACTAAAGTGGGATTTGAATTTTTTTAAACGTTGTAACATGTTAAACGATTGCTAATTGCTCGGTGATTTTTCAAATAGATTGTTAAGAAGGTCAGGTGATTGTCCAGCCTGTTGCATAAGTGCTGAAATAATGTGATGTTAACACCAATTCAATTCAATTTATTTCATTTTCATAAATATATAAATATGTTCAGACATTTTAACACACAACGCCATCTAGTCCCAAACTAAGCAGAGCTTGTACTATGGGTACTAGACAACTGATATTAATACTTATATACTTTTTTTTTGTAAATACATATATATTATACATAGAAAACGCCCAAACTCCGAAACAAATATTTGCAGGTCATACAAACACTTGGTCCGACTCAGGAATCGAACCCGAGACCTCTTGCACAGCAGTCGCATTCGCTACCACTGCTCCACAGAGGCAGTTAAATAATTCATTTGTTACCGATAGATACCTCGCTCTATAAATTACTTCTCTAATAACGCAGGTTGGTTAATTCCTAGTTAAAGCGAAAAACAACAATATTCAAATAAATGATAAAAGTGCATCTTGCCGCTAAAACACCTGTTACCGTTACCGTTACCGTGTAGAGTGCTTCAATTCAATTTGAATTGAAGCACTACACGGTACTCAAACAATAAATCAATTATAATAATGTTTTAAGTGTGTCTTTTGTTCCTAATCTCCGGAAGAGTAGGGCCGATTCAAATAGACCTTAAATTAACATATACCGAGCTTATGTTCTAAGGAATCATTATCTTCTAATATATAAAGTTTGGTAGTTGCGGTGTTAGTTACCAAACTCCGAAAAGGCTAGATCGATTTTTATGAAATTTTTTGTCTGAGAATCGGCCAATATCTAATTTTCACACCCCTAAATGAGAGGGATAACCTACCTCAAAATTTCTTTTTATTTTTACGTCAAAACAACGTTTGCCGGGTCAACTACTTTTAAAATGTATTCCTTCGTAAATTGTCGCGGGAACAAGCTAGTTATAACATAAAAGTAACAATCAGACTGACAGTAGTAATCTTTTAGTTGGAATATTTAAAAAGACATCAGATTTTAGTTCTTGCCTTACGTTTAACATGTCAATGCTGTTGAAGACAAAATTGCGGTTTATTTAGGACAGCTTTCAGAGTTATTTAATTTACGTATAACTTAGTGTAATAAGGTTATATGTGTATAAATATGCAGTATTCGCTGTGATTATAGTTGATTGTGCTTTAGTCAGCAACTATAACGTCAGTTTGCGTATTTCGGCCTGTAATGAATCGATATGTAATGTATTAGATATTTGTACTAGTCTAAGAGTAGTGTCTCTGTATCCGCCTTCACGATAATTCAATATTATTTCAATAATTACTGCTCATAGTATACAACTCTAAAGAACTATTTGATATTTTTGTATCATTTCGATAAGCTATGGTAGGAATATTTGTCTATGTCTCTGTGTTTACTGTATTATATGTAGTTTATTACATTGTTTACATACACTCAGACAATAATTTGTGGATCACAAAAAGCGTTGTCCCATGTAGGATTTGAACCCACAACACTGGGTGAAGTAGGAAGCGGTGTGGCGACTGTTTAAGCCACTAGGCCAAACGTGCAGTCCTGCAGAATACCGAAGTATAAGTGTATAGAACACTAGGTATAATTGTGCTTAGTAGATTGTAGTGGCATAATTGTTTATGATAACCATGTTATTGATGTTAGGATAGTGTCTGATTTATTCGTATTTATAAATAAATTTAAATAATTCACTGGCAGTACTTCGATAAATTCTCATATAAAAAGCGAATGGAATACTTTAAAACAGTTTACCATTCAAAGTTGCTAAATAGCAGCCATTATTTATAATATGTTTGAGTGACGTCTAATGATAATGGCAGTACTAAAGCGTTATCAAATTATGACATGAGTTATTACCGTGGTATGCAGTTACTGTTTAAATGCAATTTGTCATTGTTGTGTACATTTTGTTTAGTTTCTTATAGAAACATATATTCAATTTGTGGAATAAAAACAAATGGTGTTGTCAACACTGTTACAAAAAATAGTTCTATGTAACGATTAGCATTTAGTAAAGTGATGACCAAAGATGAGAGTGATGTCCTACTAATGATATGAATATTTTATTTTTTAAACATATTGTTACGTATTTTCTTTAAGAGGTGCAGCCTTAAGGCTATTTTTTTTAAGATATTTGGAAAGGGTAAATGTAAAGGTGCTTTGGGATCGGAATACAACGTAATTACGAATAACAGTAAAATTTAAAATTTTCGCTTGTTGCTTTAAATAATGTGCCATTGCTAATTGTTAATACATCGATGTAATCTAGAGTATATTGGCCTACCGAATAAAATAGTATTTGTACGTTGTCAATTACAAAACTGATATAAATATGAAACATATAAATTCTTTAGTGATAATTGTAGATATGACGGCAAATACACTTGAACATGGCGACGCATCACCACACTGCATTATATGTACTGTAACAGTACCTCCGTAGCGTGGCGTTGCATGCCGTGGCGACGAGTCTTTTCGGCAACAGCCGATCTGACCTTGAACAATAAATGATTTACATAAAACAATGAGAGAAATTATTTAAAATAAGTTTAATACTAATATTATTATATATTCGAAAGATAATAACACTGATAACATTACACATCACACGAGGTCTGATCGTAAATTAGACAGAAATAATAGTCGGTTTTGATTAAAATGATGCATACCAATATCAGCATTTTCTAGTAGAAACCGAATAAATTATTTTTCTAATTTTTGCAACGCATCAGGTAAGCAATATACTCTAGATTGTTAAATCATGTAACATGTTTAAATTAAACGTACTAAGTACTACTTTAAAGGCGTTAAAACGGATTTTTGGTAAATATTTTTTATTATTGTTACAAAAATATACAGATCACGCGAGTAGCAAATATCAATACTTATGAAATAGAAATACATGCTATTAGTTATTTTAAAAAGAGTTTGTTTTGATTTCTGATTATTTCCTTTGAGATTTTCTTGCGCACAATAATACCAGTGGTACTATATTATATGGTGTATAATACGGTATTTTTGACATCGAAATTCTCAAGTTTAGTGGATCATTGTTATAAGAACAGTAGCAGACCCTTAAGATATTGCTATTTGCTAGTCAATTGGTTAAAAATAAGTATATTGTCAATTTTTGATACGAATTTACAAAAAAAATGGTGTTATTTGAGGTACACCTGTTGTAGAATTGATGAAGCACATGTATAGAGTCTCGGCTATGATTCCTAGACTATAAATGTTCGTTATGGCCTATGACCCCATGATACAAGGTATCTTGATAGGTTCTGTGGATGTGTAATTTTTGACCATGACTTGTTATGTTGCACTGACGATTGTTCATTAAAAAAATATGCGGGGTCAATAATATTCCTATGACTGTTAAAAAAAATTGTAGCGTATGCATAAAGTTAATAAACGAGAGGCATTAACTGGGTCTGAGACGTTACAAATGAGCAGTGGTACAAGCACTCATGGAAACAAATGCTGAGGTTTTGGTACAGAGATCGGTCTTGTTGGTCGGTGGTCGATATTTTATTTTATAAATGAGTTTGTTATTTCTATTCATTGTTTTGATGTCATTTATATGAACAACAATTTAATTTTAATAAATTGTGCAGCGTGACTATACCGCCTGTTTTTATAAGGTATATAATGTATATACTAAGATTGAATATATTTATATATATGTTGCAATAAGGTATTTATGTAGGTGGCATAATTATACTCCATAAGACAGTTTCGGACAATGAATTCATCTTTATATTCTTTTAAGTTTGATATCACAACTAAGTTTTAAAATTACTCAATATTTAAACAGCCAATCAATTTTTTTCGCGCCACGTCGACGTAAATTTATAATCAGCGCTAATCGTATCATTAGATATTATATCACCAGATCATTTCATTTCAATTTAACTGTCTTAGAGTATACGATTATACCAACTATAACAATCTTGCTGCGACATATACTTGTATTCCAAGTTAAGTATGTAATAAATCGTGTCATAAATGAATACAACTTTGTGTGTTTTTCACTTATCTTCAAGAGAAATACATTCACAACAACATTAAGTTCTGAACAAGCGGTGTAGAGCGCATTTAGTGTTTAAGTTGGTGTTTCTGTCAATTAAAAGACAAATAAATCTTTTAGATGTGATGTTGTCGTTTTATTATTTATTTTTCGAATTGTTGTACGATCGTCGGACATTGTCGCCAGGTATTAAAATGAGTCGGTCACTGTTTCAAAAGATATAGAAATCTAAAAGCTAAAACTAACCGTCACTCGGCATTTTCTGTCGTTGCATCAAGTAAATTGTATTTTGAAGAACTTAGGTTTAATTTAAATTGTTACTAAATTAATTTGATCACCGTCACCCCTCCCGTCCGCGCTGATTAAGTAATGGAGGAAAAGGTTACCAGTGACCGTGACGGTCAAAAACAAGTGAGAGGGTTTTTGAAAAAAAAACTGCTTTGAATTTGCAATGCATGTATGTATATACATAACAGTTACTCAAAGTTATGAAAGCTGGGTAAAAGTTTGGAATTTTATATACCGCATAATATATGAAAGTTACCGGAGTACTTCTATTCTAAATTTAATTTATTTCGTGCTTTCAAACCCCTCTTATGCCCACTTATGCAAACGCTGATGAGTTATTTTTTTCTATCATTGGCTAATGATCAATAAATAACACATCAAAAGATATAATTGTAGGTCCAGCCAAAAACACTGCAAGTAACTAAAAATACGGAATTTTTATAACATTGATGTTGCACCAGGAAATCCTGGGCTTGGCCATCAGAAATTATCAGTTACTGGTTTAAAAGTTATAAGCATTTCAGAGTGGGCGATAATAGTGAAGGCTCTTCTAACGAATATTTGAAGGTAGGTAGGTTTTTCTTCAATGAATTCCTTTATTTCACTGTCAAAACACGTATATCAAGTTGTACATACAAAATCCAGTCGTCGAGTATCCCTAGTTATTACTTCTTAACTATATATTTATGTGATCGTTGTCGAATTCAAAAAGGAACGAAACGAATACAATTCTAGCAGCGGTATTTTTTAAATTGTGCATATATGTTCAATCCCTCTTCCTTTCTAAACTTTTCTATCCTTTTCCGGAGTACTCGTACAGTATGGTACATGGGAGTGTCAGTCTAAATAATATTGTGTCATTGCTTTAAAGTAAATTTAAAGTCTCACACATACAGTTCTGTAGATAGTATAGACGTAGATTTTGAAGATGATTAAATAATTTTTCCTCATGTTTACGAATTATTTCTTATATTCCACAAATGTTATCAACATGCTTACGGTATTTTGAGATATTCAAAATTAAACATTGTTATGCTACGAGTACTAGCGGAATTGGTGCGTAATTAAAAATATTGCTACTTGCTACCCAGACAACTGGTTGAAAATGTTTACAAAATGTAAATGTATTTTTTTTTACTATTATACTACTTTTTATATGTATCACATGACATCATCACACTAATATTAAAAAGGTGTAAATTTCTGAGGATGTTTGTTATTTTACGGTAATATAGCTTATAAATGAGAATAATACATAGGCTACTATTTGCCGCGAAAACTGATATTTACCAAAATTTACCGCGTGGGCAGAGCCAACGGCTCCGCCGAGCCGCGGGCATCATCTAGTTATTATATAAAAACAACAGAAGTACATCGTTATTCCATGAAAACATAACACCAGTTACGCCATCTGTCATAAACTTATGACAGCACTGAGGCAAACTAGAGGTAGGTATCACTTCCCGACGAGTCACTTAAGTTAACAACGTCAGCCATCTGAGCAGGTCACTTACTTTCAATTTCCCAATTCAAATAACAGAGGGCGCTTTGGCTCCTTTAACGCGCCTTGAATGTAAATAATATTTAACAGTGTATTTTAAGATTGTTAAACTATATTTAATTTATGCTTTTTCTTCATTAATGATAAATAGTCTAATATCTAATCAAAAAGTGCTGCTGCCAAAACGTCTAGTTGTTCTATTATACAATAATAAATCACCCTTTTAACACGAATACCACGTTGGCCTTACCTTGTTATACACTTTGACAGCTTATTATTAATATATAATGTATCAGAATCCATTGATAAGATCAATAAATAATCCATTGATAAGATCAATAAAAGCTAATCAACTTTATAGTCTTATTCTTTATTAGAAATATATTATAATATTATTACAAGATCACCTGCACAATACGTAGATTTGGAATTGTTCACTCATCATCATCATCATCAACAACCCATAATGTCCCACTGCTGGGCTCGGGTCTCCTCTCAGGAGAGGGTTAAGGCCATACTTCAAGATAAAATGGTATTGGAACTCACTACCAGCGCACGTGTTTCCTTCCCACTATGATCCCGGGTCCTTTAAGCGGAGCGTGAAAAAGCATCTCACCAGGCCGCCATAGTGTGGGTCACCATGCTGCATTGTTCTTTTTCGCATTGAAGATGGTGACCACCACTCTTGGATTCTGCTCATGCTTTCCATCAGGCAGGGCAGAGTCATTTTAGCAGCTTATACATAAAAAAAAATTCAATTTGAAAATATTTGAAAAAATCTCACGTACCTAT
The DNA here is from genome assembly GCA_003709505.1 of Hyphantria cunea. Classification (NCBI taxonomy): domain Eukaryota; kingdom Metazoa; phylum Arthropoda; class Insecta; order Lepidoptera; family Erebidae; genus Hyphantria; species Hyphantria cunea. The sequence goes on from PKRV01000512.1 coordinate 1,136,145, forward strand.
TCATCGGATAATAGTTGTTATAAATTTTTAAAAACCGGTGTTGACCACACTTCCTTATTAAAAAAGCGTTTCTGTTAAAAAAGTTATATTTCATAGCTTACTTCTTTTTTTGAACCAAATGTTAGACCGACAAAATGGTAACCCAAAGTGAAGGTCTTATAAAATGCAAGTCACTTTAAATATATCTATCTGCCTCAACAGAAATAAGTTAACAACTCATTTCAATAGCCTTGCTTATAATAAACTTTTATAGTGTCTTAGAATAGATTGTAATCGAAATAGATTTCAATATCTCTTGATGTTTAACTAGATAGTAATTTCTTTCTGTGCATTTTGTTAATTACTGATTTGACACATTTGTATATAAAAATACGTGAGAGCGGTCCCTCCTAATACAGGCATTTTTTTGCTTAAAAGGAGGGTCCAACTTCTATTGTACGACATTGTTTTTTGTTAACGTAAATAAACGATTTTGATTTTTGATTTTTTGATTTGAGGGTCGAATATAAACAAAGTACATCGCACGTCTCTGAAATATATTGCAAATAGTACTAGATAAAGTACGATTTGCACTTCCATTTCTGTTGCATTCTTTGAAACTATGAATAAATCAAAACGTTCTAAAACTGATACCTCACAGAAGTTTTGTCGATTTCGAGTTAATCTTCTCCCAAACTTCATGACTGCTATTACTATGTCTGTACGTTACGAAAATTATTATTAATGTTAAATTAAATGAAGAAATCACAAGCTCCTAGGAATATTCCGTGAAACAATATTGACTTGTGCATTTCAGTGCAAAGTTTATTTATACATAAAGAGATACAAACCAAAATGGTTTAAAACTAAAATCAATAAAAGCTTTATCGAATCGAATTAATCTTTCTACATATTTCATAACTGCTATTAATATTTGCGGCGATAGTCATTTGGACTTAGTGAATTGTAGTGCAAAGTTTATGTTACACTTGAAGATATATAAACCGTACACAGAAGTGTATTTAAGGTCCACATCTGCAACATTGTAAGAAAAAAAATATGCCTAAAAATACTGTCTACATAGATCAACACAAAATCACAACAAGTTATTACAAGTATTAACGTCATATGTCCGGCAGTTAGTAGGTATAGCCTTGAAGATTATTTTAATAAATCAGTACGAAAAGGGTATCGCCAGTAGGAAGTCAAATAATCCGGTTTGCCTCGTCCAGCGGCTTCTTTCACTTGCTAATATCTGCTTGTCAAATTAAGCTTCGACGACAGCCGCAATATTCAATCTTTGTGTTTTTATTCGAACGACAAAAATTGTAGGGCTTTTGGTAAATATAACTAGTAATGTAACACATACACGCACTCACAACAGTAGGCCTAAATTTACTATGAAAGGAGAGGGATATGACCAGAAATTAAAAGCTTATTATCAATATAATGATACAACACGCACAGAAATGTTGTTTTTTAACAAAGAATAACTCTGTCCTATGGCACAGATACTGCCTAATTAAATGTAAGAAGTTTTAGGTGTGAGGTAAGATATAGACAGGAAGAATATTTAATAGCTATGTGGTTATTATAGATCTGATCCGATCTGCTTGCTAACTCATACGTTTTTCAAGAAAAATACATTTGATTAATAAATTCCTTCTATTCGCGAACTGTCGTCGAGCACACGGCTCGAGGTTGATCACTGTGTCCTTCAATTTCTTACAGGCCACGGTAACTTTAAGTGTGGGCGGGATTAGTTCCAAATTCCACCCAAATACAAGAACGATCGATAATGCAATCCTCAAAACATATTTTGGCATTACTAGCCACTATGGAACTGAACCATTAGGCAAGTCAAAACTTATACGCTTTTCTTACGATTTAAATGACTTGAAAAGAAAATTCTCCTGTCTAAGAAAAAAAATACTATCAATAGATTGACAATATATGTTTGACGCAAGTGAAGTCACAAAAAGGTCAGTATTCATATTAATATTATAACTAAATTCGAAAGTAACGCTGTCTGCCTATTTGTTAGACTTTCACGGCTAATCCGTTGCTCCGATTTCAATTAAAGACATAGAGATCCCTTTGTTCTTGAGTAAGCACATAGGCTGCACCAGCAACATCTTGAAAAAATAATATAACGTCTTAAATATCTAGCTGTAACTAATTTGGTTAATTTATATTTATCACAAAATCAATCTTAGGAAACAAACAAATTAATGTCTAACTAGCTACCTGAACCAATAATCTATATTTTTAAAAGTTAATAAAGACAAATCTTCTCCTGAAGGCTTTAGTAGAAAGGAAATACTCTTCGTATATATATATTTAACCATATAAACATGTAGCATATACAATCGTATAAAGTAAATAAATAACATTGCATTTGTTACACATATTTTTCCTTTAGTCTCGTTTGTGTTATTGATGGTATCACAACATTGAAATAGTTACTGGTGACCTCTCATTTTATATGGAATCGTGCCAATGTATTTACTTAATGGATCCATTTAAAACATTTCTCAGTTTTCAATTATCGAGGTAAAATTTGGTATAGGATAAAAATTTATGGTTATAGTTTAAAATAAAAATCTTTTGTTCGTTACTAATTTGATCGCATCATCTAAGCTATGTATTTGTGATATTTGTCACTAGTGTCATTTTAGAACTTACAAGGTTCCATGTAAGGTGTTAATTTGAATCTATACTAATAATATTAAACGATAAAGTTTGTCACATTGTTTGTATGGTTGTAGCGGGTAATTTTCGAAAGTACTGATTCGATCCTGAAAATTCTTTCACTAAGAGAAAGCGAAACAAATCAGAAGTGACATATGTCACATTTTATTATGACTGAACAAAAAAATCTGTTATAAATAATAGTATTTGTAAATCAAGTCGAACAAAAGCGGGCAGTTAACACCCAACGAAGTGGGTACGGGTCGGCTAAGTAATAAATATATAAATATAATTCTCATTATAATTCTCTCAGTACGGATTCCCAAAATTGCTGCCAGTAGGCTAAAAAATTTTTTCCGCCCCTACTAATCTGCAATTAAATATTTCACTGCTCTTTTCATATTCCCTTTGATATCCGCTTGGCTCCCGTCTCCGCGCATCACACCCCTTCACCTTTCTGAGCCTCTCATGTCCGGCTTCTTGCAGGAAATGGTCGTCAGCCTTTTCCCACAACAGTATGCGTGTGGTGACCAGGGTAACATCGTCCTATCTCTAATGTTACTCTTACCTGTTTCTGCTGCTACTCCCTGCCCTACGCTTTTAGCCTTCGTGGTCGTTCAGCGATCTCCAGGACCTGAACTGAGTGCAGAAAGTTGACTATTTCCTGGCCTGGTGTACTGAGAGAGAGTGGGATTAGGTTCTAACTTCACCTAATTCCACTCTGCTTTCTCTGGTTCTGGTACCAGGGCCTCATGCTGCCCTGAGTGGTAATTAAAAGATAGTTAAAATTAAAATTTAATACTTTTAATCTACAGTTATTGCAATATTTTAATTCCATATTCACGAAGATATGTGTCCCCAGATGTTAAATACTTTTTAATTCACTTCAAAAAGGTGAAGGTTAAGATTCAGCCGGTGCTTTTTGTAAGTAAAGTAAGTTGAGAGTAAACTATAGACACACTCTTTGGTCGTAAAGTATTGTTAAATTTTCAAGACTTCTTTATTAATCATAATACATATATGTTACTTACGTTTGAAAAACTATTTTGGGCCAAATATGCTGCCATCAAAAATTTGCCGCCCTAGGCTCCAGCCTACTCAGCCTAGTGGTATATCCACCACTGATTGCACTCCATTTGTAATGAAACTAACACATAAAGAATAAGATATAAGTGATTGCTTACTACTACTACCTACTCAAGCTATATATTAAGGCAACAGTCTTTAGTCCAGTCACAATTGATTACAATAGAATTTTAATTAGATATGTGTTTTTAATACTTAAGGCCAACTTTTGATTTTTATAAGGAAAGGGGACAAACTGACGCTAACTGAAGACCTGACTGTATGTGGTAACAATACGTTACCGCCCTATGAATAAATATATAAAGAAAATTATTGCGAGTGTCAAAATGTCAAATTTAAATAAGGACTCTATCTATAAGGAGATAAGTATAATTGTTCGATTTTGGCATGTGTGTGGATCGGTTCCTTGTTGCATAAGTATGTCCAATTTAACCAAACATACGTATAACATCATGACAAAATCAGAAAAAACTTTTAGAACAACCAACTGCTTAGACGATCTCAGCAAATACTTGCAAAAAGTTTTACTACTCAATCAGAATGGACAGAAACTTTCAAATGGAACATTTAAGGCAACAATAATATTGAATTTGGATCATTAAATTGTATGGAGCAAACAGAAATCTAATATATATAACATATAAAAAAACCAATACGACCTTCAAACCTTCAAGGAAAGAACGTACTCCTTCTTTCATTTGCCACCTTATATCATACAAAATAAATAAACGGGACAGTCTTGGGGAACTGCCGATAGAAGGGAAAACTAAATAACTCGCGACTTGTATCGTTGAGCTATTAGACTAAGTTCTATCAACGCGCTTAAAGAAGTTTTCACTTCAAAGCTTGAAAATCGGTAAGGTAGTTTCGGAGTTCTTCGTGTGCAACAACGTGACACGAGAATTATATATAAAAGATAATGTACTGTACTGAGCTAACTTCTACTTATACACCATTTTGGACCTACCGCCTCATATTTTTATATCACATAAAGGTTGACCGTTAGAGAATGGCCTTAAGTCCGCATATACACAATATGTGCATTAAGTTTAAATAAATAAATAATAAAGAACCTACCTTAATATTTTAAGAGGTTTATTTAGGTGTACTGCAAAATATTTAGTTTTTATTGCGAAACATAAAACTGATATCCATCACAGTTAGTTAAAGACTGAAATATGTAATAATGAAAGAATGAATGAATTTCACTGCCTCGGTGGCGCAGTGGTAGCGTACGCGACTGCTGTCCATGAGGTCTCGGGTTCGAATCCTGGGTCGGACCAAATTTTTGTTTGATCTGCAAATATTTGTTTCGGAGTTTGGGTGTTTTCTATGTATAATATGTATGTATTTACAAAAAAAAAGTATTTATGTATTCATATCAGTTGTCTAGTACCCATAATACAAGCTCTGCTTAGTTTGGGACTAGATGGCGTTGTGTGTTAGATGTCCGAAATATTTATTATTATTTATTATTTAATTAAAAATGTAAAAATCTTAAACCAATTCGATTTTGTGTTGGTTTTATTCAGATAGCTATTTTAAGGAGTTTAGTATGGAAATTTAAATTATTCAAGAAAAATTGATACAAACAACAAACTCAATACCAACCCAGCGTACTATACCTAGTAGGCCGATACTTCCCTTCTTAGGAGAGCCCTATGTCTTGCTGATAAATGTATCCTATTTGCATATATACCTTTCATAGACAATATATATATATATATATATATATATATATATATATATATATATATATATATATATATATATAAGTAACTATATTCGTGCTCGTTTCAGGTAAAAAAAATGATTAGGTTCAAGTTTTTATATTTCAACAGCTTCACACCTCAAATTATTTTCTTTACATTATGGCCAAAATAACATTGCGAGTGAACTTAAATATATACCCACCTCAATACTTTTTTAATACTAAGTTCCTGAATTGTAACATTAAGGAAATAAGTCTTTTATATGGTATAATGTCCTTGATATATCGGCATAATTGTGTTCGGCAAATTCAATCTGCCCGAGTTGATTATCTTACATATTTCCGCAACCTACAGAAACTGATTTTAACCGAGAGCATGTTATAAATTTAATGGATAAAAGCGAGAACCCATAGATCGAACTAAATGGCGTGAAATTGGAGAGGCCTATGTCCAGCAGTGGACTGCGATAGGCTGATAATGATGATGATGGATAAAATCGGTGTAGTTAATTTCATATTACTGAATTCATCATTATTCCCAAACTAGTTTTTGCTCGCGGCCAATGTCAGTTGTCAAGACAAGAAGTTAGCGTACGCCTTTCTCAAAGGTCTCATGTATCTTTATACTGAAATTTATCCATATCCGTTTACGGTTTAGCCGTGAAAGTATAACAGACAAAAATAATTACTTTCGTATTCATAATATTAGTATAGATAATGTATTACACTTCTCCTTAATCACTCTTTATAGCAGATTTTTAAGAGACTTATAGCCTCTTCTAAATATTTCCATAAAAAAGTAGGCAGTGTTCCGCAGCCTCCGTCAACGACTCTCTACTTCTTAGGTACACTCGAGACCGCTCTTCACCGCTTCTCGATCCCTTTCCGACCTTATGATTTGTCTATTGCCATAATTAAAGGCCTTATCAACTCTTTTATTAATTACTTTACCTTGTGTTGTTGTTAATCCTATAATGTATACATTGACTTAGTACATCACTATAATGCGTTCGTTATTTTGGGATTAAGTAGACGTACACGTGGAATGAAGAAGTACTTCTTTGTTTAAGTGGGTTTTTATGAATTTAGGATGATACAAACTATTATTTATGTTACATGAATATTACATATTTCGTTGAAGCATGTATATAGGTTTTATATTAATACTAATAATAAACAAATCTAATTTAACAGACATGTTTTAACTAACTATACTAAGAGCAAAGTGCAGAGTATGTGGTAGGAATTATTTACCTACGTGTTCCAATTTTCGTCACATTCAATTTAAGTATTAATCATAAACGTTAAAATTGAAACTTAATTTCACATGACATTACAGCTGGAAAGACGAAATATATACATATATACACACATACACTCGAAAAACACAACCCTTCTTCTTTCACAGTCGTGTGAAAAACTATATGATCGTAGAATTCACTAGCGGTGTCTGTGTTACCACACTTCTTTGTCTTCCATTTTACAAGAATGTATATTTGGAACGGCTAGCCGAACACATTAAAATTTTGATTTCACAATTAACATGAGTAAAGTTAGTATAATAACTCACATTGAATTATCATGTATGTTAACTCGTTTTTGTTTACATTGCATATAAGTGCTACCGCTGAAAACAAAAACGAGGTAAATTGCTCTTTACGATAAATAGTATTTAAAAATTATTGAATAAAAGCTCACCGATTTTAAGTCTTCTAAATCTTTATATTTATCTATCTAATATTTTTAAACGAGCAATTCTTGTATAAGTATATACTATATTTTGAATCTCGAAACGGCTTTAGCGATTTTCATGAAATTTAGTTTGCAGGAGGTTTCAGGGACGATAAATCGATGTACCAAGGATTAAATTTTGAAAAACAGACAAAAAAATACCAAGTAAAGTTCGGTCATCCAGGTACTCACTATAAACTATTAAAGGTTTCTTTGTTTATTCATTTATTTATTTATTAACTTAATGCACGTGAAGCACAAAGGCGGACTGCTTCCGCAGAATACACAAAATAAACAGAATACATAAATGAAAAGTTTAATTCTCAAACGTGTAGAATTAATTCAACCCGTAATACGGTCCATGATACTTTTAAAATCTTGAATTAATATCGATATATACAAAATTGTTGCTTTTAAGATATCTCTAATAACGTTGTGCAAAGATGTGTTAAAAAACAAACTTAACACTATTATTTTTAATAAGTGTACGTGGGCATTGCCTTAGCTACTTTATAACAACAAAACAACTGCCGAGATCTAGAGTGCTTGAGATACGTAACTAGTACTTAAAACTTAGATTACATTGACCTTTATGTAACATAATGGACAAGAAACTAGCTCATATTAGAATTTTAATACATCATAGACGAGGACGAGAATAAGCAGCGAGTCTCAAGGCTGAGCCTGCCCCGTGCTTCTGTAAGCGCAAACGGAACAAACGAAATCGAAAGGCTATCTCTGAGTCACAGGCGTAGGTTTACTTACTAACTCGGTACAGTACGCTAGATCACCTTGGCAATGAAAGTGAATTGGACAATGTACACACCGTATAAAAACCGGAGCACTCCTTGTTGAAATTATTCAGTTGCCAACATTTGCAGCATAAACATGTACGCCAAGGTGTGTGAAAGGTTTATTACTTATCCTTAAATATTCAAAATTGAATTGCATAGAGTTATATCTAAGGAACTTCAAGGGTACCTGTGACAATTTAATGGGCTTTAGCAGCACTGCCTAAAAACAGGAAATGACATTACTAAACAATTGTAAAGCTTGTTCGACCTAAATGTTTGTACTATGTGTTCAACTCTTGAAGAACTTTAGCAATATCCGATAGTATCATATTTGCTTCTTTTCATTGTATATGTAAGTAATATTTTTTTTATATTACAGTTGATCATCGCTCTTTGCGTCGCGGGAGTCGCCCGTGGTAGTGGCCTTTATGGCGCAGCTCCACTTGCATACAGCGCGATCGCTTCTCCTGCCGTGGTGACAAAGACCATTTCTCCGGCGGTCTCTTCTATCTCATCCTACTCCACCCACCAGGCTCATGGTAGCCCCGTAGCAACCTACGCTGCCGGCCCTGCAGTAGCTGCGTACGCAGCACCCGCCGTCGCCACCTACGCTGCTGCCCCAGCTGTTGTTACCAAGACTATCAGCCCTGCTGTGAGCTCCATCTCCTCCTACTCCACTCATACGTCGCACGGCTCCCCTGTAGCCACTTACGCCGCGGCCCCCATCGTGGCTAAGGCTGCATACTCTGCTTATGCTGCCCCCGCGTACGCTGCATACGCCGCTCCCGCTGCGTACGCTGCTCCTGCTGTTGCCGTGACCAAGACCATCGCTCCCGCTGTGTCTTCTGTGTCTTCTTACTCTACCCACACCGCCCATGGTGCCGCATACGCTGCTCCCGCTGTAGCTGCGTACTCCGCCCCCCTGTACGCAAAGGCATATGCTCCCGTCGCCACCTACGCACCTGCCCCTGTCACCACATACGCCGCCGCCGCTCCCATTCTTAAATCAGCTGTCGCGTACTCCGCTGCTCCCGCTGTATCCCACATCGCATACAGCGGTCACGGTGCCAACTACGGTTGGTAAACTGGATCAAATTGGTTTTCTGTAAATAAACAATGTAAGAATTAAAAGCCTCGCCATAACCTATTTGTTTGTTTTGTTTCGTTCCTCAGAAATATAATTCCTAACATACTATAGTCCATATCATAGCAGTGAAACAATTATTCTGGACCTACACTTTAAATAACACAAATTCCTGCGGTTCTTCGATAGTACTTTTCAGGACAATGGCAGGTTTATATAGGACTTTTGTACCCCCTGGCATATATCATAGTAGGGATTATTTTTGTATTTGTTTGGCTACTAATATCACCGACAATAACGTTTTAAATTTTTAGATTTTAACAACACTACGTCAAAAAGTTAATTTAGTTTTTAGATTGAAACAAAATATAGATTGATCACAAATGAGTTGTCATTATTGACAACAAAAATGAATTGAAATTAAAATCTTTCGTCTACGATTATCGTGATCCGTCAATAAAATGTTGCTCTCTTAATAAATACATCGGTAAGCTCATTCATAAATATTGATTAAAATATTAATGGTTTTTATGTAATATATACCTATTTTAAAATACTGTAAAATATTTTAGGCAGTCTGACACACAACGTCCAACTTGGTCATCTTCTCTCAAATTTACAATGCCTGGAAAAGGCTACTAAGTTGAGACAACCTACAATATACGATCATAAAATGTACCTACACTTAGTGAGCAATAAGGATTTGAATTTTAATAATTAATATATTTCAATTAATATACGGTATAAATCTTATAATCATTCATAACAGAATTCCAAGTTGGCAAAACATTAGTACAAGATGTCCTGGAATTTCTAGATCATAGTATAATACTTACTTACTTATTTGAGCACTTCTTACTTTTATTTTTTATTTCAATTGAATTGTATTCATATTACGTCGTGATCTTAATAACGCAACATAACGTTTAGGGGAGCACAGATTCACAATAAACTTCCAGCAGATGTAAAAGAAGCGAGTTTTTTGAAAATATTTAAAAATAAATTATTAAGTTACATTCATCATAATGAGACTCTCTGTATAATGAATATTTTTTGTTTTTATTACAATATTTTCACTTGGACCACAGCCATACCACAGGAATGCGGAAAGCTCGCTCCTTACCGTATTAGTATTATTTTATTATCAGTATTATTTTACTATTAGTATTATTTTAATCATTTTTACTGCACCTGCATCGAGTTGATGTAAAATATGTTATTTTGTTCAATATTGTTCTCATGTAAGTGACGATTGTCTTAATGAGAAATAAAGATCTTTGAACCGATTTTATACAGCCTATTTGAATAAGTAAAACCATATAAACATGCATATAATTGTTACTCAGAGAGTCTATAGATGTGAAAACTAGATAATTGTCAATAATTTTAATTCAAACATTATAAAATTTCAAATTTTAATTCTAAATCAGTTATAAGTTTTCACTTCTATCAGCATTCTTTCTTCTTCAAACTTTGTTCCTTGATTACATAAATAATGTTTGATAGTTATGCTAAAGATCTAGACCGTATGATTAAGTCACATAAATTTTTATTTCACCTTTCACTGTTGATTTTACCTGATAGTATTTTATAATGTGGGTTCCATTGCGTCGAGAACGGTTCAGTTTTTTGACCTTACTCCTAACAAACAACATTTGTCATATGTTTAGATATTTATTATAAAATGTATTGGCTGATAAAAATCCTTCCTCCTTATATCCTCTCCTACATGTGCTATTATAAACGTGAAAGTATGTGAGGATTTATGGACGTTTGTTGCTTTTTCAGACAAAAACTTTTTTTATGGCTAAAGGGCAATCGACCAGACATATCGCCTAATGGTAATCGATTTCCATCGCCCACGGACACCCGCAACACCAGGGTCATCACAGGTGCGTCCTCGGCCTTTTAAGAGCGAGTACGCTCTTTTCTTGAAGGTTTGAAGGTCGTATTGGTCCGGGAATACCGCAGGCGACAGTTATCATTAAGCAGTTCTATAATCAGTTATTTAATCGTTTCAATTTATTCAGAGCGTGTAAGTGGAATTTGATCTTTTTATAGGTATCAAGTGCTAAACAGTTAATTTCACGGCTTCACGGTTGGTCTAGTGGTTCAAGTGGTTGCCACGCCGATTTCTAGTGCGCTAAGCGTTGTAGGTTCAAATCTTGTATGTGACAACACTTTCTGTGACTCACAAATTGTTGTTCTCAGTCTGGGTGTGCTTTGTGTCCGTTTCATGACATGTCTGTTTCCCACGAACAGGATGTATATTTTTAAAGCGGGAGTTGTCTTCTTAAAGAAAAAAAATGTAGGTAATATTGCTGCTATTCTATACAATCTAATATTATATAAAATTCTCATATTATGTAAAAATTAAACGCAAAAAGCTGATATGTGTTAAATTATAATCCATACTAGGTGAAATTTGTATCACCAACATCTAAGTTCTTATTACGGAAATAGATTTTAGATATTTTATTTTGCTTGACATCGGCAATATTTTAAAGTTTTTTTTATGACATGGGGAGCAAACAAGCAGACGGATCGCCTAATGGTAAGTGACTACCGCCGCCCATGGACACCTGCTACACTAGAGGCGTCACAAGTGCGTTTCCGGGTTTTTGAAAAGAAAAGAAAAGTAGTTCTCGATCTTTTCTTGAAGGTTTAAAGATCGTATTGGTCTGGGAATACCGCAGGCAGTTCATTACTTAGTTTCGATGTGCGAGCAGTAAGTTTCTAGAAAAGCGCACAGTTGTATACGGCCAATCACCTAAATGATGGGAATTACCGTGGGAGAGCCACGCTTCGGCATGAATGGGCCGGCTCGACCGGAGTGATACCACGGCCTCACAGAAAACCGGTGTGAAACAGCGCTTACGCTGTGTTTCATCGAGTGAGTGAGGATACCGGAGGCCCATACCCCAATCCAACGCCCCCTATCCCCCTCACCATCCCCCTTCCCCCCAGGCCGCCATAGTGTGGGTCACCATGCTGCATTGTTCTTTTTTTCGCATTGAGGATGGTGACCACCACTCTTGGATTCTGCTCATGCTTNAATATAAAAAAAAAAAAAAAAAAAAAGAATGAAACTGCTTTCACGTAGGACGATGGTCGAAAGCATAATTAAATTTCGTAATACACCAATAAATATATCGATGACAAGTAAAAAACATACAGATACCTGGTTACAATGACAATACTATTTTGCCTTATTAATTGACCTAGCTATGACCAGAATATTATGTATATTATATTGTGTTGTCGATTCGAAATCATTCAACTAATATTACTACATACATTATAATTTAATGTTCGAATCCTTTATTTTGTTATTTTCTTTTATTTAAAGAGACTCGACAATTTGTACGGAAAAAAAAAATTTAGGTCTCACTAATTAATTTTTGTATTTTCCAATAATTTGTACTTTCAACTCCAAAATACAGTCATATATATATATAATCTAGTTAAATCGACATGTCCGTTCCCGTGTTATAATAAGACTGATGAGCAGTAATTTATAAATATCAATAAGAATATTATAAAATTGTATAAAGGAATTAAGACGTTGACGTATCGGATATATCATTGATTGCGAAATCTTCACCGTAGAAGACCTGTGACCCCGACAATACTAATTGGTAGAGACGTCCGCGTCAGCCGCCAGTTTTAATGTTTGGTACGTCTGTTACGCGACCACATTCATTTGCATTTACCTACATATATTTATGCATAATCATATATTACTAGATTGAGTTGACTTTCTTCCCGCATGTGTGATTTTTATCGACACAACACAAATAGTTGTATGTGTTCTTCTCCAATGTTCAATCTACGTCTATATCATCCCAATCTGGTCAGTGGTTTGGCCGCGAAAGCATTAGTATAGATGGATACATTACATACATTAGTATAGATGGATGGAACACCAGTGTAAAAGTTTGTATAATCACATAATTTATTCTCCAAATCATATCATATTACATAATACTTATGTTTGGTATATGTTTTAAATAAACTTTTCAAAATACATTCATGTATGTTAAAAATAGTATGTATATTTAATTTTGGAGAGTTAGGCTATTGTGTCTGTTACTTTGTAGGCAAGTGAGAGCCACGGCGGCATCATACCTCTGGGCAGCAGGGAGTTCTTAGTGCTCCAACCATCTGCCGGTTCTCCGGGAGACCCACCTGCGTCCTCCGTCTCCCAGACGGAGGGTATGGCTATTGTGATTATTATTAACGATGGCGCGATCAGTAACTGGATGGGTGACCGCTGGCGGCACGATACTATGAGAGTCTCCGTGATTACGAGGGCACGTTAAGCAGTCGGCCCCGGTTGTTATAATAGGGTAACAGTGGTGAAGCTTAGGTGGAGCTTTGAACGTTTGAAAACGTCCAACGGGTAGATTACGTAGCCAAAACGTTTTCTTGCCAGTCCCCAACCCGCACTTGGCCAGCGTGGGGACGTATAGCCTTAATCTTCTCCTGAGAGGAGACCCGAGCTCAGCAGTGGGACATTATGGGTTGTTGATGATGATGACGCTTAATTACATTAAATATTTTATTTTATTTAACACTCTCTCCCTAATTTGAATTACACAAAATCTACTTTTTAGTTTGGATTTATTTATATAAGCGTGTTTTACAGGTTTATTAAAGTATTTTTATTTTTTTATTTATTTTTCTAATTATTGTATTTTCATCAATCCTAAATCTACAAAGTTTAAATACAATCTGACCGTTTGATTTGGGTTAAAATTAAGTCGAAAGTTACAAACTAACATACATACAACATACAGGTGAAGCTAATAAAAAGCGTGTAATATTCGATATACTACGACTACTTGAGCAACGAGTAATCGATACATTCGTATCGCTTTATAAATTAAATATTACGTTTGGTAATACTCGCGTAATAATCATTCACAACATTTTTTGTACACGTTACCTATATACATACATGTATCTATGTTTATAAAAGTCATCCGCGACATAAGATATATACCTAATGCGGGCGTTGTCTTAAAAAACAAAAAATAAATGTAATAACACACTACTTATGAGAATATCGCAAGTCACAAAAATTTATATACTTAAACACTTGTATAAGATGAAAATATGTGTCAATATAATACGAAAATCGTATTATTATTAATGTGTTCAAATTTAATATCGATTGAAGTGTTTATCATTGAGTTGTGCGTGGAAATAGAAAAGAAACCTTTTTTTGAATGTAAATATAAACAGGATAAATATTGGAAACTCAAAATGTAATATTTGGATGTTCATATTAATTAAGAACAGTCTTTCTCCAACCATATTTTTAATTCAATAATTCACGGCTTTATTTTGCCACAGAAGTTATAGATTCTCAAGAAAAGTAGAAGTTGAAAACGATCACAGTACTCGACCATGTCAAGTTTGTAAACCTAATCAGATTATACAATCAAAATGAACCTCACTATCTCGATAGTTCAATATTATATAAGCTTTTTATATATAGGTACGTCACATCTCAGCTGTTTTTGGTGACAAACAAATAAGCTTATTGAGAACAACAAGAATTCAATAATAATTCCTTTTAAAGTCCATATGTAAGTAACTTCACGTATTAAGTATTTTAATTTTTTTTGTTTAAATTCAAATGTGGCTTTCCTCTTGTCTGATTTGCCACTAGAATTGTAGGTGTACATGGTCGACGGCAGTCACTCATCATGAAGTAAATAAATAAATAAATAAATAAACGTCTGCCTCTTTACCCTGTGTGCTGTGGACTTTTTATCTGAAAACAGAGTGTAGTTTTTCAACGCTACGGTGGAACATACAACCTGTATGGTTGTATGTTCTACCGTAGCGTTGAAAAACTACATAACTACATAATACTGCCGAAACTATAACCTTTCTTTCGGCTCCGCTATAGTCGGGTAAAAAAGATTGTTTTCTTAATACCTCTTAAAATATGTATTGCCTAAGTTATTTATTCGGACGAAAAACCAGTATATGAGGATGGTATAAAAGTGAACGTTTGCATTTTTGATGTTATTTTGTCATCATTACTAACCGAATGAAGATGCTCAAGCAGGTATTGGCTATTTTATTACGTATTTTAATTTTATATCAATAAAAATATTTTAAACTGTGTTTTTTTTTTACAGTGGGTTTTATTGTTGAGCTTTACAGGCCTTGCTTTATCGAGTGATTTAGAAAATGAAAGTTCAAAACCATTTTCACCAACCGCTGTTTCATCACAAATAGAAGTCACAAATCAGAAACCTTATCAAGACGCTTCAAGTGAAGAACAGGTTCTACAAACAAGAAGATCTGCTGAAAATTCTGGAACATCTTCAAATAAAAATGTGTTTCCCTCTCGATTGTATCATATACTAAGTGATGACCCAGATGCTATCAAGGCAATAACTTCACCCGTCGCAAAGAAGGAAGCACCTGTAGAAAGTCATCAACATGTGACTGTTCATCCCCCGACTGCTAATCGTGTGTCAAGTGTCCCTGTGCCTGAGCACAAACAACAGCTGCGTCAATATGTTCAAACAGCTGAAAAACCTACTCCAATTCAATATAGTTCAGCTCCGGTTGGATACTCACAAGTTTATCAAAATCCGAATCAAGAATCAGTGACGGTTCAACAACAGTCAGGTCCTACTATTACCCCTGAATCACAATCACGTCCAATAGCACCATCAGTTGGATACAACACCAAAGTGATCTATATTACTATTCCAAGTGGAGCGCCACAATCCACCTTATATTATCCAGTTGCAAGGAAAGAAGTACCTCTTGAGGACCAGCAATCTAACTTTGTGCATCCTTCAAGTGCACCTCAACTCTCCATGGTATCACCTATGTTTTTTTATAATGCTTATCAACAACCTCAAGGGATTGTTAATCGTTTTGGATCTCAGCAGGTATCTGCTCCTACTTCCCAAACAGGTCAATATTATGAAACAGTGACAACTAAACCTTCATCTGGTGGTTACATAAAGCACCCAAAAACGTCGCCTTCGGAACAACAAATCCAAACTTCTGTTCCTCCTGAACGTGTTCAATACATTCTTGCACCTATAAAACAGGTAAGAAAAAATATTAGTAATCCTATTAAGACTGCAACTTTAGAAGCTCACAAATCTGTTGTAGCCCATCCATCTCCAACAGTAGCGCCTGTTCGGAATGTGCAGGTGGAAACAAATTCTCCTGCAGCTCCACTGATTAGGCACTTTGTAACATTCCCCTCCATGCCCACATTAAACCATCATGGTTTTCCTCAGTTACATTACGCGTCATCTCCAACTATGGCTAATACAGTTCTAATTCCTGTTATGTACAATACTGAAAGCTTGCCTGCACTGCAATATGTTGCGGCTAATGAGCAAACTCAGTCAACTCAGGCAGTGGTTAATCCTCAGGCTCAGGTTTTAAAACCTATTCCAATACCAGTAGTGTATCCTAACAATGAGGGTCATGTCTATAAAGACCGTGTAGTTGGGTATGCACTAGCCACCAACGTTCTTCCACAGCAAGGTGGTTACGCAAAACCGGCAGTATTTTCTCCTGCATCTGAGGTTTCGAGAGTAAGGTTTAGTGGAAATGGAATTAAGTATGAATGGTAAATCAATATTCATTAATAAAGACTGTCTATTTAAGTAAGTAATTTAAATATTTTTTATTGTTAAATAAATATTTGTAATGAAATTGAATAAACGCTTTTTGTTTCGTTCAGGGTAGTTTTTATTACTGAAATGATCACTTTCAACCGTTAACAATAACCTATCTTCAGTTTTATTCAGAGATAGGTTATTGAAAACGGTCTGAATTCTCGTTAACAAGAATAAATTAAGTTTTCATTTTTAAAAGAAAGAAAAACGTTGTTGAAAAAAAGTCTTTTTTCAAGTTTTGACTAAGATATTTAGGTTATTAAAAACGGCCGCTAATCATATTTATTCTTAAAATTAAATAAATTTTTCAAAATTACCTTGATAATTTCCTAAAGTATATTACTAATTAATAGTTTGTAATAACACAATTTCTAAATAAAATCAGACACGGTGCATCACCTAATTACATAATTATGAGATTGACATTTGAATGTTGCTCGTTTCGATCGTAGATACCCATACATATTTATACTATCACATCTACAAAACTGGTTTACGAAGAAGAGTATTTTCATAATCTTAAAAAGTGATGTCATAGTGGCGCTTAATTGGTGTCCAGGTGACAAATAGGAAGTGTCTGTATAGCCTGCTTACGAGAACACATCAAAAAGAGGTGTGTACGTTTGCTTTTAGAGAGAAACTTAACTTACTATTTAACAAAACTACTTACTGATTATGATGATAAGTATTATCATCAACTGTAACAGTTTAAATTTCGAGTATAGTGAAAAAACATAGCAACATTTTAAACTAGTACAAAATAATTAATACAGATATAATTGACGATATTTTCAAATTATGTTTTATTCTAAATATCTGTATTACATTCTACAGCCATGTTGTTTTTCATCGTTAGTCGGTTACTATAGAAATGTATGATAATTCAGCGGTTAACCACAGTCGTCTGTAGTGTGGCATGAATTCGAGCTGAAATTACGGGTACTTTACTAAATAACACCGCTGGTGATGTTATCGTTATGTGCAAGACTTTTTAATAATACAATACAAGAAGTATAACCAACTGAATCTAAAAAGAAAATCGAAACGCAATGCAATATGGTAAATATTTAATTAATTGTGTACTTTATACCATTAATATTAGCTTCTGCCCGCAGCTCCGCCCGTGTGTATGTCGGTTATCGCGGTAAAGAGAAACCTATGCCCTTTCTCAAGAATCAAAGTATGTACGTGCTAAATTTCATTGAAATCGGTGCAGCGTAAGATACAGACAGACAGTGTTACTTTCGAATTTGTAATATTAGTAAGGATTACATTCTGTTGCATAATGAACTTTTATCGTACTGTGTCAAACAGAATATATCGTAGTACACAGAGATGTTATCTATGCACATACTTAAAAGTACATATAAGTATAATACCAAAACGTTAATACTGTTACGCTCAAAAAGTGTACCTATATTTATGACTAGCCATCCCCCCCAACTTTGCACGGGTTCATTATGGAAAATATAATATATAGACTATGTTTCATGTGCAAGTTTAAGCCGGCGTCTTCGACAAAAATCGTTATATTTTAGCTAATATACTCAAAAATTGAGCAAATTATAAACGAAAACCTTCCTCAAGAATCACTCTATATATGAGTAAAAACCGTATAAAAATCCGTGCAGTAACTTTTGGGTTTATCGCAAACAGACAAGAGGATTTTGTTTTATAATATATAGTGATGTAACCGTTTGAAGAACTGGTGTAGTTCATTTAAAAAATAAATTTAATTTTTAAATACTAAAAAACAATCGACAGTTACAAGCAAATGATACATACACCGAACATATAAAATTTTGCACTTAGAACAACTTTTTACAAAAACATACCTGTTAATTTTGCATACGCTAATCTAATGCAAATCTATGAGGCATTTTTTCCCAAACTAGATTCGGGTCTGTTTTTAGGTCTTGTACGATACGACTGAACTAGGTAGGTCCATTTGTATCGTAGAAGATCAAAGGTTAAGCCCTAAAATAGAGCTAGATCCAACTGATGTATGACCGAGCATTGCCCGGTATTTTTTAGTCGAATTTTCTAAAAATGAATCGAAGCTTAATCGATTTATCGCTCCGGAAAATTTTATATACAGAGGGCATACAAAAATTCATGAAAATCGTAGGAGTTTCCGAGATTCATATTATATGTCTGTATATACACAAGGTTGCTGGTTTAGAGGTATTAGATAATAAAATAACATTATAGTACCGTTGAAACAGTAAATGATTGTAGAATAATGCTTTTTGAAGCTATAACTGTTGCTTTTATAATATGCAGTATATACAAACTGGTACACAGTATTGAGTCCCAGTGGAGAGCCTGTTTCATTCCGCCCTTCAAGACGACCCCACTCGTCCTTGAAACAGTATTAAAGGAATAAATACTATCACAAGGACTTATTGTATTGGTTATAAAATTATTTTATGATTCTAGTAATCAATACAATTGTTTTAGGAAAAAGTGAATAAAATAGACAGCTAGGTTTTTTAATAACTTTTTACTTGACGGTTTAATTGAAATATCTCCGCCTATGTCAGCCATGTGCGCGGTTGGAGGCAATAGACTTGCCTCCGATTACACTGTTTCGTAAGCCAACAACCTTTAACAGCCTTTTGTTTTTTATCTATGGGCCTGACACTGACTGTACTCTACCTGATGGAAAGCATAAGCAGAATACAAGAGTGATGGTCACCATACTCATTGTGAATGCAGACAATGCAGCATGTTGTCTTAAACCATGGTGGCCTAGAAATGTTTCTGCATCATTGGGCCTCCGGTCTCGCACTCACCAATGAAACACGACTGCACGAATGCTGTCTTTATAGGTTGATCATTGATACCCGTTCATCATTATATTCTTCATTTGTACTATGTGGATCAACGGACTTCATGATCATCCAACACCAAGGCAGAATAAATAATAATATGGGATAAATTTCGACGTAATAAATAATACATTCTGAATACATATTAACATTAAATTGTTATTAACGCCTTATAGAATATTATAGCAATGTACCTACTAAAAGTTTATTGATATGAATAACTTTTGTACATTTAATGTTCTGTATAATATAATAAAAAATATTACAGAGATAGTTGTGAGAGACTCAAGACTTTTTTTCGTAGCTAGAAATAGAAATAAAATTTGAATCTGTTCTAAATCCAGTGAAGTCCTGTTAAGACTACTATGACTATGTACTGGAAGCATTAGCGTGTGGGTTATCTCGTTTCGTCAAGTTTTATTTGCGTATACGATAAGATCAGTTGTAGTCTGTTTGTTCTAAAATTTTGTTAATAACACCGTGTGGTTAGTAGTAGTAGAAATATTTGTCATGTTGCTAGATAGCCAATGTCATGTTTTTTTAATATTTGAGTTAGAATCATAGAATCAGATCAAAAATGTAAAATGTAAATAAAGTAAGTGAAATTTAAAAAATGTCTATTTATTAACAGCTATGTAAAAGGTTGTTTTTTTATTTATTTATCTTTATTGTACACACTTAACAGATAGAAAAAAAATTAATTACAACATATTAATGTGACAATTGGCGGTCTTATCTCTCATGGCGATCTCTTACAGACAACCATTATACGGATTATTTGCTGATATTAATAAGGGTACCAGTTAGGGTGCACAAATCTCATATCTGTTCAAATGTGAATATTTACAAAAAAAAAACACCAAATTCAAAATATTCAACATTCCTATATAAATACTCATCTACTTATACTACTCATATATACATACATATAGTATAATATATATATATATACAAGTTGTCAAGAATGAAAATAAAAATTAAAAATAAAGCACTACTTATTGTTGTATGAGACAAGGAAGAATATATATATATATATATATATATATATATATATACTGAAATTTTTACGAATGTGACAAAATTAATTCTTAAAATATTTCGGTTATACCTGCGCACTTAATACTTCTCTTTTTTTATGTACAAAAAGAGCAGCTTGTTGCCTTCATGTCAATGTTGTATTGGATACAGACTATCTAAGGAAATAATAATAATAATAATAATATGGTTTATTTCTCAAAAACAAAGACAGAAATACACAAAATCAAAAGCACATGGCACATATCAAAAGTAATTATGATGAACTCTGGTACCCAGGATAAGATTTAACTTGTGTTTAGGGTACCAGTGTCCTCGCGTACAATACATACATTTGTTTGAAGTAACTGGAAAAACAAACAGCATTTATTAAAAAATAAATAAAAATAAACCACCTAAAGAAATAGAGAATTAGAAAGAAAATAAAACAAAATAAAACTCAAGCTCACTATTCATTTGCATTTTTAGAGTAGCCTCTTATTATGCACAAAGTAATGTACTGGTGTGAGTGTGTGTGTGTGAGAGAGAGAGTGTGTGTGAGAGTGTGTGTGAGTGTGTGAGTGNTGAAGTAGTATTTGAAATTTCACGCTCATCCGTGAATTGGTTTACCTCCGGTGTTGAAAAAATAGGTTGTGTATTTATCTCTTGTGCAGGAGTAGCTGGCGGCGAGCGCTCAACTCTTGGCATATTTGTTAAATTTATTTATAGCCACCCCACAATTGATCAAATAGTCAAAGTAAGGCGCGAAGGCGGCACATATACACTTTAGTGCAAACTCCAGTGAGGTTCCAACTTAGGACCGCCTCTGTCGCTTAGAGATCACGATTTGTCGTAGGTCAGGTTTTTATATTGAGAAAAGAGGGTAGTAATTATATTCTTCCTGGTGAATCGCTGCAATTTTTGCCCTATTTGGCAACAACTTGCCGATATCCCTTCACAAAACCATTCACTTATATTCACACAACAATAAAACGTCACGAAAAAAGTGTAAGTTAAGATTATTACGTGTATACTAATTATTTTGCGGACCGAGATACAAAAACACTGTGTTGACAGAAGTCGACCGAGCGAGTCCAAAAGGAAAGGACGGATATCAGGTCTATCAGGCCTTGCACTACATTTATTTTTTAAAGAGAAATTACAATATGTTGTTGGGAGAAACTGTGTAACTAAGACCATTCAAGATTGTTGCCTTATTAGTGGGATAAGAAAATGTGCGAAACCGACAGAACAGTATAGGACTTTCTTCTATATAAAAGATCAATGAGTAATATGCGCTTTTGACCTACCAGTGCTACCAGAAACTCAACAGTTAAGTGTTATTAAATAATTATTATTAGTAATTATATTGAACTTTGTTATCTACATACTAACAAGGTCGTATTATAAACTCTGATTATACTTACTGGTGCACAAAAAGAGCAGACACATTTTTTCACTCACTCTATGCAGGATATGACACTGGTATCAAAGGTATAGAAATCATAAAAATAATAATGCGTCACATAAATTTGAATAATTTATTATAATATATTATACTTGTTAACCATATTATATACAGTCAGTCATTGTAGGACTAGCAATTTTATTAATCACAATCATTAGTTTACCAGCCGTAGTTGGCACCCAGACCGGAGTAACTAACGTGGGAGACGGCGGGAGCGGCTGAATATGTGACGGCTGACTTCAGAACGGGAGCAGCGCCGTATGTGGCGTATGCGGGAGCTGCAATGGTCTTGGTGATAAGAGGGCTCGCGGCGTATGCAACAGGTGCTGAGTGAGCGATAGATGAGTAGGACACGGCTGGAGCGATGGCTTTAGCGACTACTGGAGCAGAGTACGAGGTGATGGCTGGAGCAGCGTAGGTCTTGGTGACTACGGGAGCAGCTGCGGCGTACGTCAAAGGAGCCGAGTGGGAGATGGATGAGTAAGATACAGCGGGGGCAATAGATTTAGTGTACACTGGGGCACTCGAGTATGTAGCGAGCGCTGGAGCGGAAATAGTTTTAGCGTACGCAACAGGAGCAGAGTGAGAAGAGATGGACTGGTAGGAGACAGCCGGAGAGTATGACTTGGTTATGACGGGGGCCGAGGCATAAGTGGTGAGAGCAGGGGCGGCATAGGTCTTGGCATAGACGGGGGCAGACGCGTATGTGGCGACGGGTGCCTGTGCGGTGTGGCTGGAGAACGACACTGAGGAGACAGCTGGTGCCGAACTGTAAGCGACGGGTGCGCTATAAGCCAGTGGGGCAGCAGCCTGCAGGAGGTTACCGGCAGAGGCGATACCCGCAGCGCAGAAGAAGAATACGACCTAAAATAAAAATAAATATAAACACAACTTTTCGTTCAACCATGAACTTTATTTAAATCTAAAATAAGAGTAGCTATACTCGAATAAATGATGTATAGCTTTATATTTATATATTGGAGATTTATGTAATAATTATAATTCTAATAAATGATGTATATATTATAGGCGCAAGATAACATATTTCTGCAATGTATTTTAATAAAAAATAAAGCTCTATATACCTTGGTGAACATGTTGTTATGACGAATGATAATCGTGAAATAATTTTTTGGAGCAACTACTCTCGCTTTTATATCTAGCCTCGGAACTGGCACAAGCATTGAACCTCAGTAGGATGTAGCCTGAAGCTGTTTTATTGTCAATCTCAAACCGGTCAAGTGCAAATTGACTTACCTTATAATAAATTTGATGCGTTTTAAATTTATATCTTTGCTATGTGACTGATATAAAAATTCTTTTTAAATAATAATCGATTGACTACAGATTTGACATTAAATAGATACAATAAGTGATTTCACTCTTATTGGGAAAATCTAATATGAAAATGTCTCTCGGTTTTTGTAGTACCTTTACAAGAATAACCGCGGGTGACGCCGTGGAGCGCAAAATTAAACATCTTTGTTTAATAAATAATACTCTAAGTTACACCTTTTATTATCAGCTATCTGCCAGTTAAAGTATCTTCAAATACATTCCAGTCTTTCTAGAGATTGGCCGGAACAGACAGACAGACAGAAATTTTAGAATATTTTATTTTTATATAAGTACTACGGTACTTAAGTATTTGGTGAAAAGCTGTAAATTTTAAATAACAAACAGGCGTTTCAATTTCTTTTTTTTTGTAATACATCTATATTGACAAATTAATTCTAATCCGCCAAGAAATGCAGTTAAATTTTAAGAAGTGTTTGTCAAAAACGCGTGATAAAACTTTTTGTTAGTGATTTTGATGATATTATTATTATTTAATCTGCTAAATGGCCATTAATAAAGCAATGAATAGCTGGTGTAAGAGTAAAAAGTGTATGTATGTATTTTGAAACGATAAAAGACTCTTTATTTGTACACCGTATTACAAATTTAAATGAGTATAATGTTCAAAGGCCGGTTTTATTGCCGAAAGCAAATTCTTCCGGGCAACCTTAAGTTGGATCATAATGTATCGGAGGGACAGAAGTTGACGACTATGAAATGAAACAACACACAACACATGTATCTTCATACACACACCCACACCCACATATACACACATACATATTCGTGACTGACTCTGTTATGACATATAAAATTTTGAACCATTTTCAAAAAAACTATTAACTATTTGCGCTTTCCTAATGTTTATCGGCAATGCATTCCACAAACGTACAGCTTCAACCGTTAATGGTTAATGGTAATTGGTTATAGAATTTTGTACAATGCTGTATGTAAAAAAAATGTTGATAATTTTATTATTAATTTATTTGCTAAATGGTCATTGATATTAAACTACGTAAGGATAAAAACTGTCTGATAATTATGTAGTTTTTATTATTTTAGCATCAGAGAACCTACTACTGACCTGTTACTCGAGTGCTTAGTGATCTTGACTGTTAAGCCATAGTTCATGAACTAGTTTCCTATACTGGAATAAATGTTGTGATTGACTAAAATTCATCGAATTTTGTTTCTATTTCGAAATATATCAGAAGGTTTATTAATTACTCTGGTTAATCTGTTACTAAAACTGCCTGGTTGGTCTAACAAACAGAAGCAACTCGAAATGCGAATGCCGATCTAGAGGTCTCGGCTTCGAATACCTGGTCGGGCCAAAAAGTGTTGTTAAGTTTTTCTGATTAGGTATGGAAAAGCTTAATAACTTCGGAGTTCAGTAGTTGGGTGTTGAACCCCCGTGGCTCGGAGATCACGTAAAGCTGTCGGTCCTGTGTCTGACTACTCCACGGTCGTGTCGGATTATGAGAGTGAGGGAACAGAGAGTACACCTGTGTTTGTTCACATACTTGTGCACTTTAGTATCTCTTAAGGCTGGTCTCCGTTATGGCTGGCCATCGTGACCGTAATCAGCTAGAAGGACATCCTTACTATAATACAGTCTTAGTTTTGAATAGGACAATTCTTTGTAAAATTTGTGAAGTTATAAAAAGGTTTTGGTTTGTTTTTGGTTTAAAATTTTTTGTAAGGATTTGTCAACCAGACAAAACAATAATTTTTGTACTAATTAGTTTCCACAATTTGGACAATGTTATCATAATGTAACCTTTGACATTCAGTTATTCCTCATTTTTTCAATCCTGAATATAGGATTTATTTTTTTGCTATTTATTTTGCAACCTTAATTTTTTTAAATTCTAGAATACTCACAAAATCAAATGTCAACATCGATTCCGTCTTGGCAATTCAATCGCGAGTCAAGGTAAGTAATAATTTATAAGACAACAAAAGTTTTGTACTCATACGTGGTCAACAAAAGCGTTACATAAATATAAGATTGAAATTAAATTAAACATTTAAAACTAATTCCTAGGGTTCCGTACCTCAAAAAGAAAAAAACGTTACCCTTATAGGATCGCTTTCTAGTCCATCTGTCTGTCTATCAAGAGCCTTTTTCTCAGGAACGCGTAGAAGTATCAAGCTAAAATTCGGATCAAATACTCTGGCCTAGTTTCCCTTGGAGCTGTGAAAATCAAACTTCTAAGCCAAGGCAATCAAAAGACACAGCCATTTATGCTGCTTCACTGCTGAACCACAACCTACAACGAAGCCACGTCTTGCAGCACGGATAAAGGGAAAATTGCAAAAAGCATAAATTTTTGGTTACATCATATAATATACCTACAGGTAAGTACGGAATGCGCGCCCTGGATGCGCGAGTCCGACTCGCACTTAGTTGGTTTTTTTTAGGACGCTTCAAGTTTTATACTATAAGATATTACTAGTTAAGTTTGAAATAATAAACTTTTATTTATTTATTTACTAGCTGCCCGGACAGACTTTGTTCTGTCAAAAGTAAATAGTTATTTTTTTCTTTATTATTATTAAAACCTTCCGTGTGGCTTAAGGATCATATGAAAAATATCCAAATTGGTTGAGCCATTCTCAGGTTTTGTGCTTAGCAACATTCATTTTCATTTATATATATATATATGTATATATATATATATATATATATATATATGAATATATATATATGTATATATATATATGTATATATATATATATGTATATAGATATAGGTTTTTGGGACAATATTTAATTAAATTATATTTCTACTTTAAAAAAATATCTGATCTTCATCATTTACTGCTAAGAACTATCGCTAGAAGACCTGCATTCGAATAAAAAATCACATCCGAATCGGTCCATCGGTATAATCGTGTCATAATAAATATCTTTGATAAAGAGTAGGTACCTCTATTTTTTCGATATCGGCAAGATTGCTCTAGTTCTTAGTGCCTGGTAGAAAATGACCACACTAAATTTAGAGAGAACCGTTTATACAGTATTTCGAGATTTGTTTTTCATGATATAGGAGCTAACGTACAGATGAGTCACCTGCCACTTCATGGATTCTTGATTGTCTGAGTCAACCTCTTAGAAGTAGAGAGAGGTTGAGTCGGACTTTGAAGGTCTTCCTCGCTTGGTGAAAACCAATGAATTTTTTTTAATAACAACCCCCGTCTTAAGAAAAATACATTCTGTGTTTCGGGGGACTTTACAAACATACATGAAACGGATACAAAGAACATCTAGACTGTTTGTGGATCACACAAAGTGTCGTCCTCTGTGGGATTTGAATCCACAACACTTGGCGCAGTAGAAAGCGGTGTGGTGACCGCTTAAACCTCTAGGCCAACCGTTCAGCAATCAAGTCAATTGGTTAATAGTGGTTTTCCGGGTGGCCGTGGTATTACTCTGACCAAACCAGTCCATACCCATGTGTCAAGTAAAATTGTTTGGTGCATATTCGCATGTAAAATATTTAGTAAAATTTTATATGTGTATTTTTTTACTTATTTGAATAGTAGAAGTTATTTGAGCAATTCAAGTGCTCCAAAATTCTTTATTAAAAAGAGACAGATATACTAACAATTACATACAACCTCACAGGTTATAGCATTGCTGGTTGACTCAAAATTTTACTCTATGTACTATGTTAAGTAATATCTATCAAAGGTGTACAATAAAATATAAAAAAACATATATATTAGTTTGAATAATTTATTTTGTACTCTTCACGAATATACAACAGCTATACAGACAGTCAGTCATTGAGGGACTAGCAATATATTACTAACAATCATTAGCTTACCAGCCGTAGTTGGCACCCAGACCGGAGTAAGTAACGTGGGAGACGGCGGGAGCGGCTGAATATGTGACGGCTGACTTCAGAACGGGAGCAGCGCCGTATGTGGCGTATGCGGGAGCTGCAATAGTCTTGGTGATAAGAGGGCTCGCGGCGTAAGCAACAGGTGCTGGGTGAGCGATAGATGAGTAGGAGACGGCTGGAGCGATGGCTTTAGCGACTACTGGAGCAGAGTACGAGGTGATGGCTGGAGCAGCATAGGTCTTGGTGACTACGGGAGCAGCTGCGGCATATGTCAAAGGAGCCGAGTGGGAGATGGATGAGTAAGATACAGCGGGGGCAATAGATTTAGTGTACACTGGGGCACTTGAGTATGTAGTGAGAGCTGGAGCGGAAATGGTCTTAGTGTACGCAACAGGAGCAGAGTGAGAAGAGATGGACTGATAGGAGACAGCTGGAGAGTAAGACTTGGTTATGACGGGGGCCGAGGCATAAGTGGTGAGAGCTGGTGCGGCATAAGTTTTGGTCACAACCGGAGCGGCGGAGTAGGTGGTGAGAGCAGGGGCGGCATAGGTCTTGGCATAGACGGGGGCAGACGCGTATGTGGCGACGGGAGCGTGTGCGGTGTGGCTGGAGAATGACACCGAGGAGACAGCTGGTGCCGAGCTGTACGCGACGGGTGCGCTATAAGCCAGTGGAGCAGCCTGCAACAGGTTACCGGCAGAGGCGATACCCGCAGCGCACAAGAAGAATATGACCTGAAATTAAAAAATATAAACCTTACTAACTAAACTGTATTACATCAGACACTGCCCTATTAAGTTTTTAAAGGCAAGGAATTATGTTAAATTGAAAACAGACTAAAGCCTAGTTGTAGTTTTATATCTAGACTAAGGTCGGCCATCCCGATTGCTTGTGGTGAAATCACTTCATACTCCTGGCTTTTATATTCCTAAGGAGCAGTAGATATGAACGGATTTTCCACCCCGTCAACAAAAAAGTTTGTAAACGCACTATGATAAATCCATAGAATAGATATAATAAAAATATATCACTATATACCTTGGTGAACATGTTGTTGTAACGAATGATTATCGTGTAATAATTTTGGAGCAACTACTCTCGCTTTTATATCGAGCCTCGGAACTGGTACAAGCTTTGAATCTCAGCAAGATGTAGCCTGAGGCTGTTTTGTTCTGTCACGCTCAAACCGGTCAAATGCAAATTGACTCATTAAAAATTCAATGTCTTTGATGTTCTTATAATTCATTTTATTTTTATGCAAAGCGGTATAAGGCCTCAGTAATTAAAGAAAAACCATTCAAATTGGTTAGGCCGTTTCTGAGATTAGCGTGCATTGTTTTGGGTTCTAGTGCATTCATAAAAACCCCCTATAATAGTTTTTATTATATATCTTTAACGCGCAGAGACTAGTTACGAGTTCATTATTTGTATTAAAAATGTAATACACTACTGAGTTGAAACATTTATTTATATAATTTCTATACTTATATATTTCTAGCGTCTGCCCAAACTGCGAACGCATGTATGTTGGATATCGGAAGATAGCGTAACCTTCTTTCGTGACAAGAAATGTGGCTTTCTATTGGTAAAACAATTTTCAAAAAAGGGCCAGTAGATCCAGAGATTACCCCTACAACGACACACACTCATAAACTTTGGTTCTTTTTAGTATTAGTGTGTATGATAAGATACTTTTATAAAATGTATAAGGCGTGTTTACAAAATATAAAAAATGAAAAACTCTCTACTCGTAAAATACGTTCCCATAATAGTTAGTTAAATAATACAAACATGCAGTAACGATCGAAGACATTTATTTCTTAAATAAACATTATGATTTCTTTTCATTTCTTCCACTGCGAGCTATGGAAAAACAAACATAAATTACGACAAGTTAGTATATAAATCAGAGCGTGTAGTAATTTACCTTAGTTAATATCTATTTTTACTTTCATTCTATAGGATGTTCCAAGAATGATAAAAGTTTCTTAAACATTTTAGTAGTTTACTTCAAATAGTAAAACCAAAAAAAACTTTACCTAGTGTAAGAGAGAAATTTGTAATGAAAGAAAGCAAAGGTATTTAATATCAAGGATGGAACGTACGAACGTAGTACGTTAATGTCAGGTCAGAAACAATGTAATTCAAAATAGATTAATTTGACACAAAAGTTCGCAACTAGAAAAATGAAATAGACGATCTTAATTAATAATTTTTAAAGGTGAATCTTATTTATTTATTTATCTTTATAGTATACACAAAGTAAAATAGCACAACAGAGTCAGTAACAACGTATGTATTTTATAACAATTGGCGGTCTTATCGCTCACAGTGATTTCTTCCAGACTACAATAACATAGACATAAATGTTTCAAAATTTAGGGTATCTTACACACAGGTAACACATAAAACATACAAAAAAATCAGTAGAGATCCAAATACAAGTGTTATACACTATTCATGTTACTCATACATACTTATACGTACATAAATACATGTACACATATATAGGAACATTCTTCTGGATGACCTACTACGGCTACCACTTAGTTAACTTTACTTAATAACATTAATTTTCAATTGTTTTATTTTATCTTTCCTTTCATAAATAATGAAGGAGACAATTTAAAAGAAGAAAAAAAAATTGAATAGAAAATTAATTGTGTGATTCTGTGAGGGGGGCCAGGAATCCATAGCACAGGATTTTATCCTAGTATGGCTTCCTGACTTCCATAAAAATTGTAAATCATAGCTATAGTATATCAGTGTAACACTAATTTGGTGGGAGAAAAATAAATATATATTATATTATAATGACGAAATAAAAAATTAACTCTAGAAGCACAGGCTAAAAAAAAAAGAACTGAAACATATATGTAAGTACTATATATATATATGTAAGCATACACATACAGACCAATATACAAATAATATAGAAAAAAAAAAAATATGTATTGACTGCCTCGGTGGCGCAGCGCTAGCACATGCGACTGCTGTTCTTGAGGTCTCGGGTTCGATTCCCGGGTCGGATCAAATGTTTGTATGATCTACAAATGTTTGTTTCGGAGTTTGGGTGTTTTTTATGTATGATATGTATGTATTTACAAAAAAAAAGTATATATGTATTTATATCAGTGGTTTAGTACCCATAATACAAGCTCTGCTTAGTTTGGGACTAGATGGCGTTGTGTGTTAGATGTCCGAAAATATTTATTTTTTTATTTATTTAATATGAGATTAAATCAAAGATATGCACAATGATAAATAGTAATCCTTCATCTTCCGTAACACATACCACTACTAAACTTTATCTACAACTTCGTGAGACAACCTGTATATAAGAAATTCCACGACAGGGATACCTCCCCTATTAAAGTAACTGCTTTTCTGTGGGGGAGACCTCCGTAATTTTTGTATAACATAGTAATAATCTTAAATATTAATCTCAGAATTGCTCTGTAGAGTTAATTGACCTTTACTGTTGTCCAGTGTTACTGAATATAAGCCCAAATAAGTGCATGCTGTTCTCACTTGAATTTGTCAATTTTGTCTTGCACAAAATATTTTAAAGCAGTATATTTACTACACCAGCTTTTGTCTGCGGATCGGAATGCGTGAATGTTGTTTATTGCGGTAAATAGTAGCCTATAAGTAAGAAGGCTCTTTCTTAAACAATCAAATTATCGGCATGCCAATTTATTGAAACCGGTGAAGTTTAAAATACAGGCAAAGTATCTTTTGAATTGAGAATATAGTACGAATTCCTTTTTATGGAAAAGTTAGTGAGTAAATGAGCATACGTATATTTTGATAGTAAATACTATCGCCATCCATAGACAATTGAACCTCGAGAGTCAGAAGTGCGTTGCCGTTTTAGGTGTTCTTCCCCCTTCTAGTCAAGAGAAATAGGCAAAGGGCTCCGATAAACTCATTCACTCGTGAATGCAACAAAATAATTAGTGCCGGTTTTCTGTAATATCACTCCGATTAAGCCCTAAAAATCATTTCATTATAATTGGGATATGGGTGTTTGGGGATCTTGTTAGAAGTAATTTAAATAGGATGTTATGTTATGTTACTATAATTGGCAGTTAAATATAATTTTTTAGTTAGTAACGTTGTTTAGAGTAAATTAAGTGATAAGAGCGTGTGAAATTCTAGTAAGGTAATTCTTTTAAACTAACTAATTCCTACATCATTGTTAGACGCATAAGAACCCCAGAGGCTAGTTTTACGTTCGGGATACACTAATCACGACGGAGGTTAGTCGAATAATCCTTCATAAAATTTAAAGTAGGTACTCAAAACGAATAAAAACAAATAGGTGCAGACTTATTCTACCTTTGGTGTTATTGGTAACTGTAAGATTAAAAAAACTTGATTCTCTATGGATTGATTTTGTTATACTACTTTACTCGATTTTCATTCATTTTCTTAGATTTTATCGATTTATTCACAATATAATCGACTAAGAGTTTACTCGTACTAAATCTTTTTCTTTTATATTAAATTTTCTCAATTTCTGGATATAGACATAGTAGGTACTATATTAGCAGAACAATGTTTAATACATATTTCAATAAGGTAACTGCTGGACACAAAATTACCCTTCTCCTTTGTTTATTGAAGTAATAATTTCTAGAGTTTATTTCGAAATGCATGTGATATTACTATTCGACTGTATTTTTAGTTAGACGTCGCTCGTTAACCTTTTGTACTTCCGTTGACCCAAAAACTTATAGACAAATACAAGTTTTAAACATATACGTGTCAATTAAATTGTAGCTTATAAGATATAACCTTGTAGTATATGACTCTTAGTTTTCTTAGCTATAACTGTTATACTACTCAACAAAGCACTATTTTTTAATGATGTCGGTTATTGGACGCTAAATATTTTCTTTGTGTATTTTTCAGAGCAGGAAAGCCTTTTTTCTATTTATGAGCATTCCAAAGTGACTCTGCTGTTCCTGATGGAAAACCTAAGTAGAATCCAAAAGGAGTGTTTATACTCAATGTGATTGCTTTTGGAATTCGTGTTCGAGCTCTTGAGACCGAAAGCGTCTCATAATAATAAATATTCGATCACAATTCCGATCACCGATTCAATTTTCGGATACAATTCATACTAATATTATAAATTCGAAAGTAATTCTGTCTGTCTTTTACGCTTTCACGGATAAACAGCTGAACTGCAAATCAGTTCAGCTGTTTATCCGATGAGGTTTAAATTGGGGATCCTTTGATTATTGCGGAAGAATATAGGCTGCTATTTATCACAATAACTGATAAAAACGAATGAACCAATGTGAAAAACTAGTGTGATATAAACACATAACAGGCAATGTCAAATATAATCTTTCTGAGAGATGGCTTAGCTAAAGAACGCTTTATTTGCTAATTTAGTCACTACTAACCAAAGAACTAACTAAGAAACGATCCTGATTTTTTATTTTTTTATTTGACAACCTGATATAGTGACTCTGCTCAGCCTAATGGAAAACTAAAGTAGAATTCAACCACCAACGCACATATGACCCCTCTGGTGTTGCGAGTGTCTAAGGGCGACGGTAAACGTTTATGGGCGATAAGTCGGCTCCTTTGCCTTTGCAAATAAGTGATTTATTTTAAAAGGTTTAAACAAACTAAAATTTTAAGCACTTTCATTTGATCACATTCGTGGGTTGTTCAGAAATATGTAAGCCGCCATTTTGTTAACAATGATACCGATTGTATATAATTGCATTGTCATCAGAACTCAAGAGACAGTTAAAATTTCAGCTCAATCGGAAATCGGGAAGTGGATCAAATTTAACTTGCAAGATTTGACAAACATCTGGATAGGTGAAACTAAAATAAAAGCTTGTAAAAAAATATTTTTCCCAAAAATTCAAGTCAAGCCAAATATTAATATAGTGTGTAATTTCATAAAGTTTATTTTCTTTCTATACTTATTTTTTCTTAAAATCCTTCATTTTCCATCATATCACTAAGACAAATATTTATACCAACATTTTCATTTAAGCGGCCTCACATCGCGTCGGTGCTAAAGTTACAAAAAATGCACGTCGGTATTTAAGGGTAAATTGTTATAGTTTATGAAGAAACACATGCACGTAAGGTTGTGTAAATATTAAAATGCTAAATAGTTTTCAAGTTTTTATTTCAATTGTTTTTCATCACATATAAAACAGTTCATTAGTTTCTAGCAATAAATATTAACAAATAATTGTTTACCAACCGTAGCTGGCACCGAGACCAGTATATGTTACATGGGAGACGGCGGGAGCGGCCGAATATGTGTGTGGAGCAGCGGCGTATGAGGTGTATGCAGGAGCAGCAACGGTCTTGGTGATGACAGGGCTCGCGGCGTAAGCAACAGGTGCTGAATGAGCAATGGATGAGTAGGCTGGAGCGGAGTACGACGCAATGGCTGGAGCAGCGTAGGTCTTGGTGACTACGGGAGCAGCTGCGGCATATGTCAAAGGAGTTGAGTGGGAGATGGATGAGTAAGATACAGCGGGGGCAATTGATTTAGTGTACACTGGGGCACTCGAGTATGTAGCGAGAGCTGGAGCGGAAATGGTCTTAGTGTACGCAACAGGAGCAGAGTGAGAAGAGATGGACTGGTAGGAGACAGCTGGAGAGTAAGACTTGGCTATGACGGGGGCCGAGGCATAAGTGGTGAGAGCTGGTGCGGCATAAGTTTTGGTCACAACCGGAGCGGCGGAGTAGGTGGTGAGAGCAGGGGCGGCATAGGTCTTGGCATAGACGGGGCCAGACGCGTATGTGGCGACAGGAGCGTGTGCGGTGTGGCTGGAGAATGACACAGAAGAGACAGCTGGTGCTGAGCTGTACGCGACGGGCGCGCTATAGGTCAGCGGGGCAGCCGCGTGAAGCAGATTGCCAGCAGAGGCGATGCCCACTGCGCACATGAAGATAATAACCTGAAAAGACAAGAATATCCTTATTTCAAATTCCTAAAACAAAAAAACAGTTCTTTAAGAGAATGTTAATTTTTATCAAATATGGTAATCTTTGCAAAGACTGGTTGTTGAGATTGGACATTCCCAAAAATTTTTATGGATATTGACCAAGACTGCATTAAAAAAGAAGATCACTGTTACATAACATAATTAAGTAAATTTTTTAACTGGCCGAACCACAACTCAATAAAGAATTAAACTAAAAATCAAATATAAAAGAAACTGAACTGTGTACCTTAGTAGACATGTTGGTATTGTACGTTGTTGTCGGGTGTAATAATTTTTGGAGCACTTGCTTTCGCTTTTATATGAGTGTGTACAAACTGGTATTGGTATTGAATCTCCGTAGCGGATCAGCCGCCGGCACTTTCGGTTTCAATGTCAAGGCTGGACTCCACCCGAGCCTCAGGATTGTGTAATCTGCCGCAGGCATATGCTATATCGAGTGCCAAAACATTAACTAAATGTACAAATAAGGAAGTCATTTTCGGAAGTTTGTAGCTGTGGTCATTAATTTATAAATCAGGAATTAAATCTTTTTAGGAAGATGAACGTTTCGGTAATTGAGATGCGGATTTAAAGTAATTTTTACCCGACTGCGTCAGAACGAGGGTAATAGTTTTCGAGTATTTATGTGCGTGGTTACATGCGTGGGTACATATGTCCATTTTTTGGCAAGACCTACAACCCAAACGGCTGGACGGTTTCTGATATATGAGGTGTTGTTGAATTCATCAAAATCATGGTAGTGACATAGGCTATATAAATTTTCAAAATGGCGACCGCAAATGGAAAAAAGGGAAAGAATTACTTTTAAGCTGCCGGCTTTTCTTGTTTATCTAAAATTAAAGTTTTTTTGTTTGTTTTACAGGACCATTTTCGCACTTCGACGCTTGATTGTGTTTGTCATCTTGCTAGTCCAACCATCCTAGATCATCCCAGAAGCTCAGCAGCCTTTTCAGGTCACCGCAAGCTTCCGGAAGTGACGTGATTGGAGGATATCCGCCCGTTGATCCACCGCACTTGTACATTCTGTGAGAATGTGTTGCGGTGTTTCTTCTGCCTCCATGCATTCCCTGCACAGAGGTCTGTCTGTTGGGCTTATAGTGACTACGTACTTCTTTAGGGTAAAATACCCTGTCAGGATACTCATGACCATCCTGAGATCGTCGCCGACCTTAGTCTTGATTGCGGGCTAGTCTTTTTGATGCTACCGGATTTGCTTTTTTTGCTCTTCTTTATTTTTTCGGTCCGGTCTAAAAATTGTCGATTCTGATCCCCTTTTTGCCAATTCATCCGCAACGTCGTTATCTATTGAATTACTATGCCCTTTTATCCGTTGCAGAGTAATATTGTTTGGAGTTGCAATAGACTGGAGGATGTCATGACACTCCTTCATGAGGGCAGGTAGTGTGCAGAGCTTGAAGCAGGGATGCAATCTCAGAGACAATCTTGATGTTTGAGAGTCTCACTTCTCTGGCTGCAATTGCTTGTGCTGCTTTAATCATGCCAACACATTCTGCTTCGAAGATTATGTTTAGCTTGTCTAGAGTAGTTGATATCTTGACATTTAAGTCGTTCGAGAAGACGCCTGCTCCGGTATGTTTTGTGTTTTCGAGTTTTCTGTATATCCTAAACTCACTGATGCTAGGGCTATCTTTTGTTTCTGCGGTTAGTTGGATACAATAGCTTCGATTGAAGATATGTTGACATGAAGTTCTGTCCATAGGTGCCTCTAGGAGCGGAATTTCCATTAGTATCTCCTCTGTTGCTTCTGTGTTTATCTGCCCGTTTGATCATAGTCTTAGAGCAGCTGCTATTGCTTCCTATTAGATAACCAGATTTAGAGATCTTAAGTTCAAGAGACACACTAATGCGGCTGATGGAGTAGTTTTCATGCATCCAGTAGTTACTACTGTGGCCAAGTGTTGTAGACTCTGGAGTTTCATTTTAGCTGGGGATAGTGGCGTTCTGGGCCACCATACAACAGATTCATAAGTGATGGTGGGTCTGATAACTGCAGCGTATAACCAAAGTGTGACCTTTCTGTTAAGGCCCCATCTTTTACCACGCACACGCATCTTCAACACTGATTGAAAGTTATACAAGCCTTTCTTGTTGTCAAGCCTTTCAGTTCAATTTATTGTCAAGAATAATGCCCAGATATTTTACTTGAGTTGACAGGGAGAGATTGGTGTTGAATAATTTTGGTAGCTATAGTTCTGGTAACTTCCTTCTGTTGGTGAAGAGGATGAGTTCTGTTTTTTACGCATTTAATGGCATTTTTTGTTCGTCAAAATATACTTCTACAATCTGAAAGGGCGTTTGGCCTTTCAGATAATAAATGGTTAATAACTGCCAGTTTAAGTTTACAGTACTATAAACGGACTTACTTTTGACTGCACGGTTTTCAAGTGCTGTAGATTCAAATCCCACATGGGACAACACTTTGTGTGATCCACAAATTGTTATTCTAAGTATGGGTGATTTTGTGACCATTTCATGTTTTTTGTAAGGGCACCCGCGACATGGGATATATATTCTTAATGCTTGAGTTTTATTAAGACAAAATCACTTAAAAATAGTAAGTTATTAATTGTAACAATACACCACCTCCCAAGGTATAAAATTTAATGATGAATAATTAGTTTGTTCCCTTTTAGTTGTGAAAAGTTTGATACTTCTATTTCTATAGATACCTAGATCCAAATGGATTATTACTGTAATATAATCATCAGCACCCTTTATAGTCCATTGTTGGACATACGCCTCTCCATAGAAGGAAGGTCGTGGCCTACTACACAACATACATGCCCAGACAGTTTGGATAGGGTTTGTTTCACATTTTTCTTCTCTTTGCAGTAATCTTAGTAATTCCCATGTAAGAGCTAGGGGTGGTGACACTCCTTGTTTTTAAAAACATTCAACGCATGGGTAACTATTGCAACACAGATATTACTGTGATTTGTATGAAAACAATCACTACGTCTTATGCGAGAGCTACAGACTTTTCTTTATAACTCATTAACAAAAATAAACAATTTCACACATTCATACCATTTTATTTTTCTCAGACATTGTTTTAAGTTATCAAATCATATTACTTAATTACCATCCGTAGCCGTATCCACCGTAAAGGCCATTGGCGTAACCACGGTAGCCGTATCCTCCGTAACCGCCATAGGCTCCGTTGTATCCACCATAGTAGCCAGCGCTGTAGGGCAGTGTCTTAGAGTATGCGTAGGAAGCAGGGGTGTATCCACCATATCCGGCGTATCCGTATCCGTTGTAAAGGGCTGCGCCATAACCGGCATAGTTCGCTACTCCATTGTAAAGAGCTCCGGAGTGAGCTAAGCCAAAGAGGCAGACAGCGAAGGCAAGGATCTGTCGAATGGAAAAAGGATGTAAAACAACCAAAAAATAAAAAAAGAAGTAAAAAATATGGTTGATATAGGACTCGATCTATATTTTGCAATTACTTACTTTGGTAAACATGTTGTTATTGCTAGGAGGTATGTCTTCTAGTGTGAAGAATCTAATGTTTTACTAGCTATTTATATTAAAAACATAGGAAATAAGTTTATTTTTAAAGGTTTTTTAATAAATTAAAAAAAAAAACGAAGCGTGACGAGTTTTAATTAAAATCACGTTAAATTGCTTTATTAATTAGTACATTGTTAAAAACTAATTTCAGTATCAAGAACTTTCTGGTATTGATTTACAAATAGTAAGAGAATTAACATTTAATTATTGCTTATATTAGTTATTTTCTGGAGTAACTCAAAATGGATTACATTTGTAGCATAAATAACTTATACTAATGAGTATTTTTTTAAATGGCTACCCAGCTGAAGGGGATACTTGTGAACATGTCTTGTATGTTACGTAGGTACATATAACACACTACAACAGAAACTGAAATTCCAATGTACATACTTAGAGATAACCTAGCTTCTGTTAGTCATTTAAAGTCGATAGGTGTACTTAATAAAACTGAAAATCCAAAACGGTCTAAAACTATGCTTTGGAAACGTAGTCTTTCGGTTTGTAAATATATAATTCTACCACTTATTTTTTGATTCGTCTTAAACAATTATTTTCCATAGTACGCTTTAACCTCCTTTCTAAGCACAGTCCAGCAATAGAGTATAATATTTAGGTTGATCGCGCCCCTAGATGCGTTGGAGACAATTAGTATTCTTTGTACTTTAATATCTTAGGAGTTGATAATTACAAATGGATGTTGGTGGTGCTGCTGAATAATAATTAAAATTTGAAAAATTACTGCCTACTTATATAATTTTACTGTATACAATATGTTGTATTCATCAGGTGTAATTTTTTCTATAAAATGAATGGGACCGTGTGAGAAATATACAATTCCAAAATAAAAGGTTTTCGTATCGATTATTAACAATTGAAAGGGTTTTGAACCCTATTTTATTTGTGTATTTTACGTTTTGAAATCTCATTTATATGCTCATAGCATATTATGAAAATAAAGACACATTTGAACTTGAAATTATTGACGTTGACGTTGTTGATTGGCTCAGTTCTATTAACCTTAGGATATAATTATTCAAAAATAAAATGAAACAGTTTCAAATCTGTAGACATCAACAACTTAATCTAAATATAATTTACAATAGCACTAAGGTCGAAGAAGACGATTCAACAACGTTTCTAGGGATAGTTTTCCTAATAGTAGAAGTTTTTGCAGTTGGAAGTCGCACATTAAACATATTTGCAACAAGTTGAATAGATTAGTATATGCCATGAAAAGAATCCGAGGAGCGGTTCCTACATATGCAGCACTCAGTGCCTGCCGTGGCTATCTATCCTCGGTTTCTGCATACGGCCACCTATTGTGGGTAAAATCTGTTAAACTTGAAAAGATGTACGTGAGAGCAACATGCATGGTATATGGATAGCTGAAGACCAATGTTTTTAAAGTTCTACAATTTACAGCCAGCATGCATGCAGGAACATTGGAGAACTCTCTGTTTATGTCAAACAACATCCTCAATACCTTGATCCCCAATCAAATGCAACCAAAAGAGATATTTTACCTAGAAATGTTCTCAATATCTAATAACCAAGAAGCAAACTAAAACCACCATTAAATTGTGTAAAAAATTACCGAATGCACTTAAGAATCAGTCTTTGTAAGTGTTTAAAACCAACCCAACGAAGTGGCTTCCTTAAATAATATGTTTTTATATTTTAAATGATTATGTGAAAAATAAGGAATGAAAACAGATATTTTTATATTTATGTATGTTATATGTTAATCCGTGATTCGGTGGTCACGTTAAGCAGTCGGTCCCGGTTGTTATCATACGGTAACAGTCGTGAAGCTTAGTTGGAGGCCTTCGGGCGGCTTAAAAACATCCAATGACAAGATTTACGTAGCAACAACGTATTCTTGCCAGTCCCCAACCCGCACTTGGCCAGCGTGGGGATGTATGGCCTTAACCCTCTCCTGAGAGGAGACCCGAGCCCAGCAGTGGGACATTATGGGTTGTTGATTGATATGTTAATCCGTCTTTACACGGGCAAAAGAAGTATACGTAATTATATTATTTAAAGATTTCTCAAAGAGGACGGCGGACGTTTTACGTGTCTGTAAAATTTCTAGGTTTCCCTCAATTTCGGTAAGATTCCTTTATCAGACCTTTATTGGGTACAACGGGATCACCTTGAAATTAGTTTTCACTGTAGTAACCAGCGCTATAGGGTAACACCTTAGAGTATGTGTAGGAAGCAGAGCAGTATCCACCATATTCAGCGTATCCATAGCCTTTCTAAAGGGCTTTACTATAACCGGCGTAGTTTGCTACTCCATTATTAACGCGTGTATCGTACGTCGCCTAAATTGAGAGTTTATACCAATAGACGGAGCCCGCTCCAGTGCAGGCAGGCAGAGGGGGGTTGGATATCGGAATAAAGTGGTTCCCGGATCCCTCCCATCTCAGGCGCAGAGTGTCATACAGTGTAGTTTTAGTCGGTTCGATTTTTACTTTTGGAAACTCGTCAGCCTCTTCCCGCTGCCGAGCCATTCGACTCATACGAGAATACCGCGTCATCTCGTCCTAGAGGCGACGATAGCCGTGGTTCATTTCCCACCTTTTGATATCCTGGTGAATAAGGACGCGAAGGTTTATGACCAGATTCGTGCCATCCACCGGGATGAGAGCAGGGATGCCCAGGAGTAGCTCGAAATGCGGTGGAGCGCTCACTAACAGGCATCGGTAAAGTGGTGCGTGCAGATGGAACATCTGCAGAATGCGCGTCAACGCGCTATTGGTGCCGTTCTATCTGACCTCGAAGCTTGGGTAGGTAAGGAAGGAGGTCGCCTCACCTACTGAATGTGGCAGATACTCATTGCTTCGGTGAGTATCGGAATAAGATCGGATGCGCCGAGACGGTACAATGCCAGCACTGCGCAGCCGACTGGGACTTCACTTAGCACACGCTGGAGGACTGACCCGCGTGGGCATCTGAACACGAAGTCCTAGTGAACCAAGTCGAATTTAAAAAAATCACGCCAATCATCATTGCTACCATGTTGGCGGGAGAGGAGAGCTGATTCTAATGCTATATATATGACTAACAATGCTCTAGAACGAGACTGCTGAACGGGATCGGGAGAGGGCAAATTCTGAGCGTAGACAACATCGGCGGCGATATCAGCCTTCGATAGGACCGCAAGCCAAAGTGGGGACCTCTGGCAGCAGATTAATTACTGCAGTTAGCGGTAGGAGGGCGGCCTGGTCGCAAAACTGCATCCAGGCCGCAATATATAAAGAGTGGGGCGACACTTCCCCCCGGACAGTCTTTATAGGCGCGGCGTCAATACTAAGGATGACCTGAAATATCATGGTCCGGGTTCTCCTCAAAGCAAGGCGCCTGAGACCGGCCGCCGGGATGGTTTTAATGGAATCGCCCCATACCCTGCGAAGCCGGAGATCCGAAGGGATTTTCCACACCGTCAACAAAAAGAGGGAATTTAAATAATATTAAACAAATTTTGCGGACATTCATACCATTTTATTAACAACTAAATTATTTTAAATAATCGAATCATTAATAATGAATTACCATCCGTAGCCATATCCACCATAAAGACCGTTAGCGTAACTGCGGTAGCCGTATCCTCCGTAGCCGGCATAAGCTCCGTTGTATCCACCGTAGTAGGCAGCGCTGTAGGGCAATACTTTAGAGTAGGCGTAGGAAGCAGGAACGTATCCACCGTAACCGGCGTATCCATAGCCGTTGTAAAGGGGTGCACCATAACCGGCGTAGTTT
This sequence comes from Hyphantria cunea, assembly GCA_003709505.1. Classification (NCBI taxonomy): domain Eukaryota; kingdom Metazoa; phylum Arthropoda; class Insecta; order Lepidoptera; family Erebidae; genus Hyphantria; species Hyphantria cunea. The sequence continues at coordinate 1,177,686 of PKRV01000512.1, forward strand.
GCTACTCCATTGTAAAGAGCTCCGGCGTGAGCCAAGCTGAAGAGGCAGACAGCAAAGGCAAGGATCTATTGAACCGGAAAAAATCCATCGTTATTGAAGAAAAAAAGACCAATAAAATGATTCAGTGAACACCCCTACACCCTCAAAATTTAAACGAAAATTCTCGCTGTATAAGTTTAATTATTTACTTACTTTGGCGAACATGTTATAGTTGCTAGGAGGTATTGCTTCTAATGTGAAGAATATAATGTTTTAGCACCTGTTGTTGCAGGCTTTTATATATCAGTATCATAGGAAGTTACTTTGAATCTTAATGGTTTTCTTATATTAAAAAAAAAACAAAAAAATTAGAGCGTGGCGAGTTTTAATTAGAAATACATTAAACAGTTATATTTATTAATAAATTGTTAAAAAGTTTTTAATAATGTATTTATTCATCATAAAATAAAAATCATTGCAATAAAGAACTTCAGCACGTAGATTTAAAGATGATAATGCTTTAACTTTAACGGCTATTGTTATCTACATTTTGAAAACTATTGGGTAGGAGTTGCAAAATTAATAATAATAATAATGTACTTATTGTTCACAATACAAATTTACACTAACAATTCACAGTTTTTGTATCACATATAATTACAAATAATGCACTGCTGATACTTAAAAAGGAAAACCTGTGCTATAAGTATCAGCAACTATTTATATGGCACAGTTAGGTAAGACAGCGTAAATTGTTAACTAAAACACAATATGATTTAAAAATTATTAATGTCATTATATCATAAGATTTATTTATGGTCATAATCAAAAGGACCATTATAACAAAAAGGTCATTCCCGAATCTAGAATACGAGGTGTGTTCAAAATTTATCGCGAATTTTGTATTTTCGCGGGTTACGTATATTCAAATATCGATTTTTTTGTGGCCTTATGTTGGTACATATGTCTCTCACTTATTACCTATTCAAAAAAGTGGAACAAAGAATTTGTATCAAATATTGTGTGAAAAACGAAATTAAGTGCGCGGATGCATTCCGAATGTTGACTGTGGCATACGGAGAAGCTACTATGGACAAAAGCAACGTTTATCGGTGGTACAAAATGTTTTCAGAAGGCCGAGAAGATGTGAACAACGAAGAGCGGACGCCCGAGCACTTCAACAACAGACGAAAAATTGATGAAGTGAAGAAAATGGCATTGACCATTCGTGGAATAATCGTTTGAGAAATTGCCGAGGACCTAGGCATATCGATTGGCTAGTGCCATTTGATTTTGATCGATAATTTGGGCATGAGACGGGTCGCCGCAAAATTCGTGCCAAAATTGCTCCATTTCGATCAAAAACAGCATCGCATGAACGTTGCTAATGAGATGTTGGAATCTGAAGGCACTGCAAATTTGAGAGAAGATGACCAGGTTACTCAATTGTAACTTAAGTATTAAAATACTATATATAATTAATTTATCTCACTTTTACTTAGGTTAACCTTAAGCGATAGTTAGTAAAATATTTTATAATATATTAAATAATACCTTTAATACCTTTGTGAACTCACTCAGAGAATATAAAAATAGATCGATGCTGTGCGATCTTGAGGCTGTCAAGAGCAAAATATCTTCTATAACAGCTTTTACCCGAAACTCTGTCCACGCGTATGTTTATCGCCAAAAAAGATTAGTTACTACTTGAATCTAATACTTTTGTTAATTTTAATACTAGATGTAACTTATTCCTGGTTTGTCGCAAAAATCTGTAAGAAGAAATAAGAACGCGTTCTGTCTGCCTTCGTGTAAACGTGATTACGAGTATTAGTATAGTGGCTATACTGAAGTATCTGGGGAGGGTGCTCAGACACTTCGGCATAGTTGTAATTGTAGAATTATTCCGAGCATTGAAAGTTTACAGTTACTATCAACTACAAAAATATGTGATAAGGATTAGCAATTCTCCTCCTCCAATCCTTGAGTAGAATTATATGTAGAACGTAGCATTCTGTTTTGGTTATCACACAAGAGTTAAAAGAAGATACTAGGTTAGAAAGGGAAGTGAGTCAGCATTAAATAGTACAGAAAGTAACGAGGGTACCAAGCTGACAGCATCGATAAACTATGAACCGGCAAACTGTAAAAGCTCATTATGAAAGAAGGAGACATGGTCAAATTGACAAAGGCTAAAGATGAAATGAATACATTTGTCTAAAAGGATTCAGGAGGTGGATGAGGTCTGAAGAATTTATTGAGGAAGTTACATTCAGGTCCTTTAGTATACACTATCAAATTTCAAGATTGGTATGAGATGGTTCTGTATTAACATAATTTTATTTCGGAGGGAGGAAGTTCTGAAGCCGATACAAGATCCCATATATTTAACAGATGTTTTTATTTAAAGCAATAGATCAAACGATTCCCTATTTCCTAATCGTAGATTTGAATTGATTACCTGAACCAAACCTTTGAGAAGCTGCAAATAATTATATCGTAGCTTGATCATGAAGTTGTTTATTAGCGGTATAAACATTGTACGCTCATTGAAGATTCAGAATGATGAGGTGGATAAAGATTGAGAATGATAAAGTGCAAGACGCTAACGGACTATTAGTATGCCTGATGATATATCGTGAACCAATTCAAAGTATCAGGTGTAGTTATAAGGTAAGTAAGGAGAGGCTGAAGCATGTGATGGTCTGTATGAAATGTATTTACGGAATAGAATGAATGATTTTCAGTAAAAAAAGTAACTTAAAAATTTACTTTGGACCCGATTCCTTCTCAGATGGCACCTGTCGCCGTTAGTAAGGTGGAAGTCATGTTAGTGGTTAGTTTATTTTAATGGTGTTTAGGTGATTATTTGCTTAGTTGTACATATTTAGCTAAGTACAGTTTATGGTAAATATAAACTTAATATTCATTTCACTACTTTGATTATAAGAACCATGAGGAATCTAAAAAATAATAAACAATTTCAACATACATTCATATTATTTTATTAATCACAGACATTGTTAAAGTTCCAATCATATCACAGAATTACCATCCGTAGCCATATCCGCCATAAAGTCCATTAGCGTAGCCGCGGTAGCCGTATCCGCCGTAACCGCCATAGGCTCCGTTGTATCCACCATAGTAGCCAGCGCTGTAGGGCAACACCTTAGAGTATGCGTAGGAAACAGGGGCGTATCCACCATATCCGGTGTAGCCGTAGCCGTTGTAAAGGGCTGCACCATAACCGGCATAGTTCGCTACTCCACTGTAAAGACCTCCAGCATGGGCTAAGCCGAAGAGGCAGACAGCGAAGGCAAGGATCTGTTGAAATGGACGAAATAGTACTCCATAAGTAAAATAAAAAAAGCGAAAAACATATCCTTATTAGCAAATAGTGTAATTTAAAAGCTTTTTACAAGTTATTATTTAACTTACTTTGGCGAACATGTTGATTGCTAGGAGGTATTCCTTCTAGTGTGAAGAACAGAATGTTTAAGCAGCTATTGTTACAGGCTTTTATATTAAGAGCAAAGGAAATAAATTTGATTTTTCAAGGTTAACATATTTTTTGAAAAAATTGAAGCGTGACGAGTTTTAGTTAGATTCTCCTTAAATAGATTAATTAAATAATACGTTGTTTAAATAGGAAATTGTTATATGGAACTTTGGTGTATTGATATAAAGACGATATTGGCTTAAACGTTAACTGTTACTTTTATCTGAAGACTGTTTAACCGAAGTAGCTTAAGTGTAATTTGTGACGTAATGAAAAGGTTAATGATTATTTTATTTTATTTTTTATAAATATTATATTACTTAGCTCAAAACACTCTAAATTATTAAAACTAAATGTCACTAAATACAACCAGAATATTCATAATTTTACAATTTATATAATATAACGACTACACGGTTGGCCTAGTGGTTTCAGTGGTCGCCACACCGCTTCCTGGTGCGCCAAGTGTTGTGGGTTCAAATCCTACATGGGACAACACTTTGTGAGATCCATAAATTGTTGTTCTAAGTCTGGGTGTACTTTGTGTCCGTTTCATGTATGTTTGTAAAAATCCCCGCGACACAGGAATGTATATTCCTAAAGCGGGTGTTGTCTTTAAAAAAAAAAAAAAATTGTACACGGGCAATAACTGCATATCAACAACACGTGAATGTTATGCTGAGCAGCGGGCAGGTGTCAATAATGATGATAGGAGGAGAAATAATGATGTTGTTAATAGAACTACAATCGAGTGGATGAATTGGAGATAACTCATAGGCGTAATATGTGGAAAGCCTCTGAAAGTCAAAGAGCAGATTGTATAATAATTTATAAATTGTATAATACAGCCCATACAGAACGATGGTCCAGATGCTTCTTGTATAAGAACCACCGTTCTATTTGGGCCAGAATGCTGGGCGACCAACAAGCAAAACGCAAAAGCAACAAGCAGCATCTTAACAAGCTCTATTTTGAAGTAATACGCGTGCTATGCTGGTCAGCGGATGGAACACTACAAGACATGATCCGTAATGAGTACATTAGAGGAAGTTTCGGGATAGTCAATAAATTGAAAGCGAGACTTTGAGGCGGACGCCCAGACAATCATGGTGAAGCTTGCCCTAAACTTGCCAACAAAGGAACGGTCACGAGGAAGACCTGGTGGTCGACGGTTGAAAAAAAACTGAGGGAAGCTTATTTAGGTTAAGACACAGCACCAAAACGTGCTAAATAAATAATGAACAAGCAAATAAGGACTGTCAATTCCAAGTAAATTGGATAAGGTCTATAAGGAAGAAGAGAGGCAGGACGAGTAAATCGAAAAGACAGGGTGAATACATCAGGGCATTACTCAAAGTAATATCAATTGCCGTATAAGTGAGGGAACACAATTGGGTTAGTACGCTTATATTAATAATTTTTTTTTTGGTCTTTAAAGACAACTCCCGCATTTGGAATAAGTCCTGTGTTGCGGGGAACTTAACAAACATACAAGAAATAAACACAAAGAACACCAATATTCAGAACAACAATTTGTGGATCACACAAAGTGTTGTTCCAAATGGGGTTTGAACCTACAACACTCAACGCAGTAGAAAGCGGCGCGGCGACCGTTTAACCATTATTCTATTGAAGTATTCATCATCATCATCATCATCGCAATCCATTGCTGGACATAGGCTTCTCTAATTTCACGCCACTTAGTTCGATCTATGGCTTCACGCATCCAGCTCCTGCTAGCCGTCTTGTGCAAATCATCAATCCACCTGGCCTGCAGACGTCCTACACTACGTTTGCCAAGACGCGGTCTCCACTCAAGAACTCGTTTACGTGAACTCGTTGAAGTATTATAAAGTTATATTTAAAACTTGTTGTGATAGAAACGAGATACGTCTCTGTTATCATATTTAAGAGTTCTTGAGATTTTTTGAGCCAATAGCTCCTAAGCGTTTGTTAGTGGCTCCATTTTTCCATTAAACTGCGCCTGATATAGATAGCAGTTGGTTTTAGGTCACTAATGTTCAAGCTTATGTAATTATCGTGAAACAATTTTGTTAAAATTACGTCCATCTCTCTTTACAGTGTCTTATTATTAGGATACGATAAAACTCTGCAAATTTGATGAGTGAAATCAGCTGACTAAGTTTTGATAATTGAATTTTTGAAGTAAAACCTTTTTTAGACACGATGAGCACTTTTTGTGTGAAGTGGTAAACATAATGCATTAAAATCGCGTCATTGTCACCGCAAGTCTCCATGAGCTATATGTATACTATGTATATATTTACATATATATATATAGCTCGGTGCATAATTAGTAAGCATTAAATATATACAACGAGTATGTAATTGTATATATATAGTGTTACTTAAAACACAATACATATGTAGAGAGATATCCGAACCGTTCTACTTGATGTGCATTTGAGAATATTTTAAGTTTGTGCTAATATATTGTGTTGCTGTACCGCCATCTTGTCTAATGCGTTACCATAGTTTTCACTTTTATTGGCAGTCCCTTAAGATGCCCCACATTTTTTTCAACAGCTTGCTGATAAACATATTCAAAGCTTTCAAAACTTTCAGTAGTAATAAGTAAATACTTAACTACAACTCATTTTAGAAGTATAATTGTTGGTCGGGTGTTGACTGACTTTCTCGAAAACATCTAGATCTATATATATATGAATATTCGATTTAGTATAGTAAGTGTAACTTTGACTCGTAATTTTGACCAATGTAATAATAATGTTTTATTTTTCTCCCACAAAAAAACATGATATAAAGTTAAACTTACAATATGATTTTTTGTGGAAGTCAGGAAGTTAAATTAGGTTAGATCGTGTGCTATAAATCCCAGGTAAAATATATTATATTATCCCAGATGACTCGTCTGTACATTTGCCCATGAGAAAACGTTGGTTTTTTTATTTTTAATTCTCAGTGCTTCACAATTAAAGGTAGTATAACCATTGTCAAATACTCATTGAAATCATGAAAACGATTAATAACGCGTGTCGGTCGATACGCTACTCAGAGTACGCCACCGGTTTTTTTTTCATATGAGTATAATAATATAGAGCGATAACTGTATTTTTTATGGAATTGTGGCCAAACGAGCAGTCGTATTGCCTGATGTTAGCGATTACCGCCGTACTTGGATACCCGCAACACAAGGTATGTCAGAAATACGTAGTCAGCCTTTGGGGGTATGGGGAGGGACTGGGCTATGGACCTTGTGTATCCTCATTCTGTGAGGTTTTCTGTGAGGCCGTGTTATCATTCTGTCGAAGCGTGGCTCTCGCAGGATAATTTTTTTTTATTAAGTGGAATGCAATTCTATGTTCTGCTTTATGGTTAGATAACTGTATTGCCTGCTTACCTACAGGTTTATGTTACCTGGATTTTCAATATACCGGGATTTATATACTTTAGTCTTCTTTAAAACAAAGGCTAGTACTGATTAGTTTACGTTTAATTAAAAATGCTTGAAATTCCATTGCATACTTAATGTAATGGAAGCTTATGTTAAATATATTTAATAAAATTCCTAGAAACTCCTACATCAAATTAAAAAGAAATGACCTTATTATTTTTATTATAAATACATTTTTCGGATCCGAGTGGTCGGAAAAAAATGAATGAAAAAAAAATTAATCCTAAACCCGCCCCACTCGGATCCGAGTGAGGAGCACAGAATGAGAGACTTTTATAGAAACAATAATAAGGCATCGCAGTATTCCAAATCAATATGTTTTATTTCTGCTTCAAAATGACCCTAGAAAGAGACTTCTAGTAACTATTCAATTTATTGGTAGGATTTATACGAATTCTTATATTAAATCTTCGTAAAGTAAAGCATGCTATATTCAAGCGGTTCTTTAAATTATATCCTTCCTTATTTTAATTATTAAGAGTTTGGTACCATCTTGTTTCAACGTGCCGAAATTATATAATATATTCAAAACACTTTTTATGTAAACACCAGTCATAAATTTATTAACATAATATACTATAATGTCTTCTAAAAATATTATTTATTCGTACTTCCTCGTACATTTATTTTGATGATTTTACATCGCTGTTTACCACAAATATTTAGCACCATGCCCACCATAACCATAGCCGGAGTAGCTGCCCAAATCACTACTGAAGCCTCCGGCGTAACCGCCGCTGTAGCCGTGGCCAACAGCAATAGGGATGGCTGAAGAATACGATGAGTAGGAAGAAACTGGAGCAACGTATGACTTAACGATAGGAGCAGCAACATAAGGTTTTACCACAGGAGCAGACACGTAAGACTTGATAATCGGTGTAGAGTGAACTTGGTAACGGGATACTGTTGAAATTGCTGGCGCGTATGGAGCATATGAGTATGCGGGTACGACCGCTTTAGCGATTACTGGTGCTGCGTAGACAGCTTTTGTGACAAGAGGTGCAGCGTAAGAAGGAGAGATGTAGGTTGAGTAACCGCCGTGACCGTAGCCAATGCTAGAGCCGTAGTTGATAGCGGACCCGTGCCAGCCGCTGGCGCTAACAAAGCCGATTAGGCAGGCGAGGGCGGTGAACTGGAAACAAAGGAAATGTATGTTATTTAAAATTTCATGAGCGGCTATAGTCAAAGATTACCGGTTACCGGTAGAGTACGGTTACCCGTCTTCCTTTTTTCTTAATACTATAGTTTAAACTAATACTTATGATACTTGTCACCACACTGAAAATAATTAAATATAGTAGACATAGAGGCAAATTATTTGCAACTAATATTTTTGCTTTAGACAATCCGATATCTAATGAAGTTCTTAAGTTAAATTCTATAATTATCAAATTCCAAGGTCACAATATTATTATAGCATTAATTAATATTGTAATTTGTTGCGTAACAGAGAGATATCCCTCTATTACGTTACAGGCTTAAAAAGGATCCAATTAATTCCAAATACCTAAAAACACCTTTGAAGTTTTACAAAAAGGCAAGTGACTAAGCCTCCTTTCAGATTATCTAGTTAAAAGGAAAATTCATGGTCTAAAATTGGTACAAAGTAAAAAACTATTTTAATTTATCGACTGTGCATGTAGATATAATTTGTTGTTTCTAATAATCTTTGTACTTTTATACTAATAATCTTTATACTTATAAAGAAATAGTTATTCATTTTTAAACTTAAGGTTTGATCCTGACTTATTTCAACATGCCTGGTCTATATCTTGTTTTGTTTGTAAAAGAGATACCTCACAAAGTATGTCAACGGGTAGGTACTTAGTCCTCGTCACTTTCAAGGTGGGCTCCTTAGCAATTGCAACATAAGTAGAGCAGGTGATTGTCATAAGGTGCTTCTTTTTACTGTACTTATGTTCATTTAGAACAACTTTATGAACGTGTTTTAAGATTTCCTCAAGAGAACCAAAAATGATAATTAAAAGATATAGGTAAGACATAAATATAATAATTGTGAATCGTTCGTAATTTAATAATGTATGTATATTTAAATATTACTTATAAATTGTTATATAAGTATAACACATAATAGTCACAAAGCAAGTCGATTTAGTACTTAAACAAAATGAATTGAATAAATATGAAATAGAAATATTGCTTCCTGTTGGGACAGACATATTATAATAATAATAATCGCTTTATTGTACACCAGATTGTTTGCAATGGTAACTTAAAGGTAAACGGTACAATTGGCGCCCTTAACGCCCGAAGGCAATCTCTTACAGGCAACCATTATACAGCAATATGTATAACTTCATTAGGTATGTAGCGGGTTTCTGAGTGCAGAACATTCTATTCTGTTTGGAAAAACAGTACTACTTATCAAGAGTTTTGCTCAAAAGTGTAATAACATGTTAACTCAACTTAAAATTCTGCTAAAATATTAGATATAATAACAAAAGTCAATAGCTTCTAGAGTGTGAGTGTATTTTTGTTGATTTTATGATAAAGATATAGTTTAGTATAACCCAAATGACTTGCTACTCTAAAACGTTTTATGATTAACTATCAAGCTGATTGCATACAAGTGACTGACATTGTGAAAGCCGTATCTTATAGCGGCGATTTTAAACCAGTATCGATTGATTCGTCCAAAGGCCAAGTGTTACTTAATGAGAACAGGATTAGGCAAGCCCTCGAGTAGATCTAGAATAATAGCAGAATGAGTCGTTAAGATTCCAAAACCGAAACCATGCAAGATGTTAGTAAATTCAGTGGCTGAAATTTTATCTACAGTCAAAGTTAATAGCAGTGTAGTGATGATATTTATTTATCAAAATATATTTATAAAGATTTTAAAAATTAGTTGATCTCACTTAATTCTTTTTATTTCCTTTAAACAGTTATTCAACCTGTAATAAGAAACAAAAAAATCGACTAGACTAGAAAAAAATCTTAATTCTTGCACAAAAAATATAAAAACTTTTAAGTAAATAAAAAGTTAAAAGACGATTATGTTTGAAGATATTCCTCTAGAACTGCCTCGTTGGTCTTGTGGTAATCGTAAGCGACTGCAGATCAAGAGGTCTTGGGTTCGATTATATTAGGTTTTTCTTACAAGAAATTCTTAATAACATCCTGGAGTATGAAAGATGGAGGTGTTGCCCGCCCGTGCCTCGGAGAGCACATTAAGCCGTCGGTGTCCGGTTGTCATAAACATCAATTGCAATCGTTACTGAAAAGTCAGTGCCCTCAAATATACTGACAACTAGTTTAGCCTTCCAATTCTGTTCACACTCAGGGTTGCCCAGTAGAGCCCAGTAGAGCCCAAATCATGGGAATAATAAAGGCTAAGAAGATGATTTATGAAGATACTCGTAATATCTATATTTAAAAAGGTAAAGAAGAACTTGCTTTGGGACGAAAGAAAAGAACGACACTAACAAAACTATTACGCGATAGAGAACAATATAAGATCCATTATATTAGAACGAAAGCGTTGCACACTGTTTGCATAACGTGCATAAAATATTAAGTTCGTAGAACCGTTTTGTGTATAGACGTACTATATCAGTTGGTACAAAAATAGTAAACAGTAATATTTTTCTACTTGACACATTTCACACGGCCATCTAGTACCAAATTAGGCAGAGCCTGTGCTGCAGTAACCAAGCAACTGATAAACATACTTATATATTCTTATATAGACAAATATTACAAAGAAATCATATCAGTCGCCTACAGAATAAATAATCGCGACCATTACTCAATATTTTGCATTGTAATTCATAAGTTCATAAACTAAAATACTATAGCACACAGCTAAAACAATTCGAGAGTAAATACTGGTCAGAAAAGTTACAGGCCTTTGTCCGAATACGTAAGTGATCACGTCGATTGATTAAATGATTTTTCTTGATTTTATAATGTAGGGAATAGACGTTTTTGATAGATATTTTGACATTTTGAACTTTAATTCCATTACGTAAAAAGGGGAAAACTGGAAAGTTCTGTCAGCAGATGGTTTGCTTAAAGACAAACAAAAATCTGTAAAATCAAATTTAAGTGATGTCTTAAGCGACCACTTCATACGAAGATTGTATTATCAGTACTTTGTAAAATATCATAAAATCTAAGAAGCTACTCAAATATCTACATATTTTTCTGGCCTGCTTTGTGATCTATCATGAGATTTTTGGTGTATGTTTGTTTGAGTATGAGCAAAAACAAAAGGCTGGTAGCGACGTGCTGTGTGTATTAACGCAGTCTGAGAACTATCAAGGTTAGAAAGAGGTTATAATAGTTTATACCGAAAATTACCGAAAATAGGAGTCATTCTGCTGCTTATCTATGTTGTATAATATTTCACATAAAATATAAAATACACATATTATAACATTTGGTTCATGTGCCTTTAAGGCTCTCTTCAAAGTAATTCCTTAAATCGCAAAGTTCTACAATTTTGTTTCGATATTATACTGAATACTTCGTTTACACTGTTGCGATGAGCATAATTATTAAACAACGACCTTATTTTACTAATATTAAGCCGACCGTGAAACGATTTAAAATATGTTTTTTGCGTCTAATAATTTTGAATAAAATCGGGCACGCTTGCTTATTAAATATCTTGTATTTAATTTTAGATACGCATTGTGGAACAAGATACAAATTCTTGTTGATAGTAATGTTACTCGACATCTTCGTCTTTGAAATATCTCCTTTTCGGAATACCTAAGATTATGCAAGGTGTACTTTGGATTATTTTTGTAAAAACTGTAAATTCTCTTTGATATTTGCGGCAAACTGGAAGTTTAACAGAAGTCTTACAGTATTTTTGTAAAATAAAACTGTCTATTTTCATTTTCCGACATTTGTATAACCCGTTCATATTTGTATTGATATTGAAAACTCAAGATTGAACCAAATTTTAAACTATTTCATTCGTGATACAAATACAATGATTACGAACAGAGTTTTGATTTCATATGTTTATTTTCAAATCCTTTGTAAAGATCACACGTTGTGAAAATATTTATCTGTAGACGTCTGCACGGTAAGCGAGTTACTGAGTTGAACCTGTGAAAGGTCGCGATGAGATGTAGTTGATTGTGTAAATAACACTATTCTTACCTTAGCGATCATCTTGATGTACGTTGTTGGCTTTTGATGTTCCGAATGTTGGCCAAAGCGAAATTGTCAGCTTATATAGTTAACGAATCCACAAAACAAAGTGGCCTCGCTATTGTCAAGTTTTTAGATGATTCTAGCAAAATAGCGCATAATTGTACTACAAACGATGTGTATAAGGTCTTTTTTTTAATTAAAATGTTTGTGTGTATAACATTATATAATAAAAATAAGAACTGAAGGTGAACTAATTTTCTTTCAAGTAACTGTTTATAACAAGGAAATGGAAATATATATATTTCTATGTCTATCGCCATTGGTTTTTGGTTACAGTTGTATTTTGGAGTTGCATTTGTAAAACGTGTTTTTGTATTTAATTTTAATTAAAGCCCGCGGAAGTATACGAATATCTTGAAATTACTGAATAACTTAAGACACGGAAAATATAATTCCCGAGTCTTATTTTTAGTTGCATAGTAAAGCTTGCAACACACATTCGAGAGGACTGTCTTATATATCTAGTTATGTATACCTCTCTAGCTGTTAGCTTGAACCATCACAGTAATAGAAAAAGCTCTTCTTTTCTTTTTACATGGTAAAGTTCGTAATGAGACGTCTAAATATTTTTTATGGGACTGATATTATTTTATGTTATTGACTGCCTCTGTGGCGCAGTGGTAGCGAATGCGTCTGCTGTGCAAGAAAGAGGTCTCGGGTTCGATTCCTGAGTCGAACCAAATGTTTGAATGATCTGCAAATATTTGTTTCGAAGTTTGGGTATTTTCTATGTATAATATGAATGTATTTACAAAAAAAAGTATATAAGTATTAATATCACTTGTCTAGTGTGGCGACTTCCAGATACACGGTGACAACATAAAATATATAACAGCGCTATCTACCGCAAAAAGATCGAACTACGGAGCAACAAAGAAAACTAAGAAACTACCGATCCTAAATCGCGCAATAGTATTTCTCGCGCCGATTAACACATATACAAATTCCCAACATCAAACGTTGGGCAGTGGCCCGCCAGGCATGATCACCTCGCCTGGTCGAAGGATCCTCCCTTTGAGTTGGAGGAACATGTGACCCGTTCCTCCACATCTAGTACCCATAGTACAAGCTCTGCTTAGTTTGGGTAGTCCCAAACTCCCAATCGGATGGCGTTGTGTGTAACATGTCTGAACATATTTATTTATTTATTTATGTACTTTTGTTTCTTTTATTGTCAAGAAGAGCGTTATCTTTTCTTATTATATCAGGGTCTTTGTTATCTTTTACAGAGCCTGTGTAACTTTATAATAGGCTAGCCTTTTCCCGTGGTTCTACCCGCCTGTATGACCGTTAAACGGTAAAGAGTAGCCTATGTCTTTCCTCAAAAATCAAATCATCTCCATGCTAAATTTCATTAAAATTGGTGCAGCAGTTTAGCTATGAAAGTGCAACAGAGAGACAAAGTTACTTTCGGATCTATGATACTAGTACGAATAATTCAACTATTCATATCATTAGGTGCTATATAGTTAATCTTTCAACATTTTATTCCTGGAATTGATAGCAGTCAGTCTGTATTTTAAATGAGTATTGGTCCAACAAACATTTCTCCCGATGATGAGTAATTTTATTCTCAGTTCATTTTATGCTTTTATGCCTTAATTTGTCAATACAGAAAAAAAATTTAGAGTAACCTTTTTTGTAACAGAATTCTTGTCTCTGAGGTAAAAATAAATAAGTTTTACGCGAGCAAAACTGCGTGAAATAGGTATTACATTTGTATATAATAAGCAGTAAATCATTACCTACGTACGCTCTTTTACACATTTCATAATGTCGTTTAACCACTTTTATTGCAATTTTTAATACTTATACGGGTTGTATGTTGAAACTTGTTAGGACATAGCAGCAATGCAGTTAAAGTAATAGACAATTAAATAGGAAAAATAAATATTAAATTTAATATTATCTCAAATTCTGCCAATGAAACTCACTAGTACTTTTATTCCACTATTTAATTAAAATAAAACCTGACCGGTTTCGTCCTATGTTGAAGGTAGCTGATTGTTATTAATTATTCACCTCTTAAACTTAATAAAGGACGGGTGGCGGCATAATAATATGAGCGTCTCCGTGATTCGTAGGTCACGTTAAGCAGTCGGTCCCGGTTGTTATCATGAGATAACAGTCGTGCTTAGCTGGAGGCCTTAAGGCGGTTTAAAAACACCCAAACGCAAGATTACCTAGCCACAACGTTGCCTTGCCAGTCCCCAACCCGCACTCGGCCAGCATGGGTACCTATGGCCTTAACCCTTTTCTGAGAGGAAACCCGAGCCCTGCAGTGGGACATTAAGGGTTGTTGATGAAAAAAAAACTTAGTAGCTGTGGTACATAGAAATAACTGTATATTAGTACAAAGAATTCTTCCGGAAAATGGGGAAATTTTGATATCCAGAAATCCACCGATTACCTCATATCCCCATACAAGTGAGTGTGAATTCAAGAATTTAGTGTAATAAGTTCCACTAAATCTCGACAATTGAGAGTATAGATTATAAAAGTTATCAATTTACTAGTACATAAAATAATAAATAACCTGACATTTGTACTCCAGTAAGTGTTAAAAACCTGGATTAATAAGGATATGAAGTCTAGTCTATAAATTCGTAAATATTAGTTTTATTACTTTAAATATTAATACCTCATTAATGCGATTATTTACACGTCAAGGTTATAAGCTTGATATTTAAGTGATGCACCAACGACATTTACTTAATTTCTAGGTTAGGTTTGAACGTATATTCGACGACATCTGAATTGCTAAAAAGCACAGTGCGTGTTATTGTATTTATAAATTTTGTTGCATTTTAATACTTGCTATTTATATATACTACTATTACTATCGGTTACGTTTGTCTATTATTCTAGCATTTTAACATTGTAAGGTCAAAAACGGTTCAAAGTTCGTTGACCTAAAAGCTTGTAGGCTACTTGTGTGGAGTCACGACTAAATCGCATACGTAACTATAGAAATGCACATACATATATACACTTCATATGTCTAGTTTCGTCAGTGTATCTAACCAATTATGCCCTGTGGTTATTTTTTTTAATTAATTGAACATGCTTGATAACATGTAGCGATAATTTGTTACACATTATGTTATTTATAATCAGAGGTTATCAATTGATATGTGATTGAAGTCTGTGCGTATAATGGATTTTGATTTCATACTGTGATTAATATGGTAATAGGGTAGATAAAAAAAATATAATAATATATAATTTATACTCTCGATAATCGGTACTTGATGGGACTTGTTACAATACATTCTAGAATTAAACTTACTTGCATTTATTCCACTATTGTATTTATTTATTTTTACAACTGACCGGTTTCGCCATATGGTTCCGTTAGGTGTAAAAATAAATGGCGCTCCAGCCGGTCATCCTCGAGTGGGCAGGGCGGCAGCACGGGACCCTTTCCTTCCGACTGACGCAGGTGCTTTCCGGGCACGGTTGCTTCGGGAAGTACCTGCACTCGGTCGCCAGGAGGGAATTGAGTCCCGCCTGCCACCACTGCGACTGCAGTGAGGACTCAGCCCAGCACACGCTGGCGGTGTGCCCCGCTTGGGCGCCGCAGCGTCGGGCCCTCACTGCAATCATCGGAGGAGATCTCTCGCTGCCGGCCGTCGTGCGCTCCATGGCCGGCGGCGAGAGCAGTTTTACCGCGGTCGCGACCTTCTGCGAGGAAGTCACCTCGCAGAAGGAGGCGGCGGAGAAGGCCCGGGAGGACGATCTCCACTCGGACCCGATCCGCCGCCGGCGAACCGGGCGGCGGAGGCGCGCCTATCAGCGCCTCATGCCGCCCTGAGTGTGGCCGCGGATGGGCGGGACGGGTTTTCCCCCCCATCCGCTACATAGGTCACCCGCGAGGGGGGCGGCGTTACGTGTGTGCCGTACGTCGCCCTAATTGAGAGTTTATCATCAGAGGACGGTGCCCGCTTCAGTGCGGGCAGGCGCTGGAAGGGGTCCGGATGGCGTAAGAAAGCGGTTCCCGGATCTCTCCCGTTTCAGGCGCAGAGTGGCACACCGTGGTGGTTTAGTGGGTAGTCTGGCGAGTCAGTCAGGAGTCCCACATGAAGTGAAGCCCCTGTCCCCGCGGGGGGGGAGCGAAGTGCGTAAAGGCATTCTACCACGTCAAAAAAATAAATAAAAAAAGGTGTAAAAATAAATGGTCCGTTTGGCGTAAGAAAGCGGTTCCCGGATCCCTCCCGTCTTAGGCGCAGAGCGGCACACCGTGTGGTTTTAGTCGGTTCGATTCCGACGCACCGCCCCGCCGCAAACCCCGGTGGGGTGAAGGCCCGAGAGGGGTTCCAAACGCAAAAAAAAAATTGTAAAAATAAATGAATAAAATAGTGGAATAAGTGCAAGTGAGTTTAATTCTAGAATATAATAATATATAGCTATTTTTAACCGTGGGAGAGCCACGCTACGGCATGTGTGGGCCGACTCGACTGAAGCCATGTACCACGGCCTCACAGAAAACCGGTGCGAAACAGCGCCTGCACTGTGTTTCACCAAGCGAGTGAGGAAACTGGAGGACCATAACCAAACCAGGACCTAAGGCCGACAACGCACTTGTGACGCTTTTGGTGTTGAGGGTGTCCAAGGGCGGTGGTAATCGCTTACTACGAGACGATACGTCTGCCCGTTTGTCTATTCCATAAAAAACGTTTTAAAGTCTAGTCAAAGTATAAATCTTCTTAGTCTTGAGTCTGCTAATGAACGTAGGTTACTTGTTAACCTCATTGATTCATTCACCTTACTGTCCATATCATACTTTAGTATGCACACATTAAAATAACAAAAACAATTATCTAATTGATAAAATATTTTTTTGAAAGTCAGTCATAAATACGTACAAGGTTAACTATCACAGTCAAGGTCATATGTTAGCCAATTTGTAGCTCGTGGTTTTACATGAAGTTTTTGATGGTAAACGTCATGTAAGTAAGGGGTTACAAATGGAGAATTCTAACCTTATCTCAATTTTGTTTTGTTTTTAAAAACAACTCGCGCATTATGAATATACATCCTGTGGTATGGGGGACTGTTAAGAAACCCCAGGAACAACACTTTGCAGATCACACAAAGTGTTGTCCGATATAGGATTTGAAATTAATGTTGCGAGCTGTACTGTACTGTAGAAATGATAATCTTGCATGTTGGTGTAGAATTTAATTAGTTTTCTTAAATAATCGGTACTGTAAGTATTGGAGTAACATTAAGATTTAAATGACTGTACTGTGTCGTGAATTTTCAAATTTAAATTGATTTCGGGTAAAGCTTTTTTCATACTTGCTTTTCAGCCTCTAACTCTGGAGTTGTTGATGTTTATTAAATTACTAAAATGTGAGTTTTTTGACTATAAATAAAAGTGTGAATACTATCAATAACTAGCTGACCTGGCGAACTTCGTACCGCCGTTTTATATTCGTAAAAATGTATGATTACCGAAAAACTTATTTTAGTAACCCCGTGTTAACTTCTCGCAGGGCTGCAGTGTATACGACTAAGCGGACTAAGAAACTATTTTTTTCTATACAAACCTTGTCCTGACAATAACAAACACATAAAATAAAGAATTATCCAATTTGGTGCAGTCAATCGAAAGTTATGTGTGTGCATACATTTTTAATTATAGAGATGTTATGTCACCAATTGTACAGTGGCATTGTTGTTGTTTCCTTAAATTACCAAAATATGAGTTTTCTGTCTAAAAATAGATGTGTGTATACTATCAATAATGCGACAACATCAATATTTCGACCTTTTAACAAAAGTGAATGACTACTAACTCAAATGTCGCATCAATAAATGGATGTGATTCATATTGTTTACCGCGTCTGTGTGCTTCTTATTTGATTTATTAATTTTTTTATGTATTAAAAGGAGATTTATCATAATGTGTAATGACATGTTATCTAAAATTAAAAAGTAATGATAAAGCTGGTTTAATAAATAATTATAAAAATGTAGGAAATGTATAAATTCTCCTTTTTATTTCAATTAAAAGTGTAGAATGATCGCAAATTGAATACTGTTGTTAAAATAACACTTGAATTTGATTCAAATATCAGAAATTTGGTATTAAATACCAGGATTTCCTTGTGGATAGTTCCGAAAACATTGATTTACGATGTTAATACATATGTGAACATAATTTAGAATTCTTCTGCGGAAAAGCGAGATAATATCCTATGGCAAATGTCCAAAAATAATTTCTAGGTGAATAGTATAACCATTGAATAAGTTCGAATTCATAGCGGAAACTTCCACCGTCTGGTATATACAAAAATGAAAGTATTTTTATATCACTTTAAGTGGGTAAAGCCTTCTCTGTATGTTTTAATATTTTTTCATAGCATATATCAAATGTAAAAAAAATAATTCCTGAATTCCTGCTATTAAAGGAAGATAGTATTTTACAATCAAGAATAGTACTAATCAACTGTTGTTATAATTATGTTTGATCATTAAGAATGTCATGTTTCACTTCAAAGTAATATAAATTATTTTTTATTACTAAGAGTTTTCTTTAATGACAGGTCAAAATAGTATTACAACATTCAGTCTAAGTATGTATATAAAAAATACTGTAAAACTGTGGAGGTACGGGCCACATATTCCTCCAACGCAAAGGGAGGATCCTCCGACCAGGGGAGGCGATCATACCGCCTCAGGGAGGTGTTGGACGCTAGCTTGGCGTCCGGACGCTTCCCTGAGTGCTGGAAGAGCGGGAAGCTGGTCCTGTTGAGGAAGCCGGGACGGCCTGCCGATTCGGTCGCGGCCTACAGGCCCATCGTGTTGCTGGACGAGGCGGGCAAGTTGTTCGAGAGGGTGCTCTCTGCCCGCATCGTCCGGCACCTCAGCGACGTGGGCCCGGACCTGTCGGACGCCCAATTCGGGTTCCGAGAGGGGCGTTCGACGGTCGATGCCGTGGTGCGCCTGAGGGCCGTGACCGAAGAGGCGGTGAGCTGTGGCGGCGTGGTGTTGGCGGTGTCTCTCGACATCGCCAACGCCTTTAATAGTCTGCCATTCAGCTGCATCAGGGAAGCACTCCAGTACCACGGGGTGCCAGAGTACCTGAGGCGGCTGGTGGCAGACTATCTGGAGGAGCGTACCGTCGTGTACGAGGATCGAGATGGCGCCTTGAGACGACGACCCATGTCGTGCGGCGTTCCGCAGGGGTCTGTCCTTGGACCACTCCTGTGGAACGTGGGGTACGACTGGGTCCTTCGCGAGCGTCTCCCCTCCGGGATGGGCGTAATTTGTTACGCAGATGACACATTAGTCACAGCCCGGGGGGCGAACTTTCAGGAGGCGGCGTGCCTGGCCACCAGGGGAGTGTCTCTGGTGGTCGGGCGCATCGAGGCGCTGGGCTTGCGGGTGGCCCTGGATAAGACGGAGGCCCTGCTCTTCCATGGGCCTCGTCGCGGGCCGCCCCCCGGCGCCTCCATAGTGGTCAACTCGGTCCTCGTACCGGTTCGGGCCCAGATGAGGTATCTGGGCCTGATCCTCGACGGTAGGTGGCTCTTCGACGAGCACTTCCGACAGCTTGCTCCCNAAAAAAAAAAAAAAAAAAAAAAAAAAAAAAAAAAAAAAAAAAAAAAAAAAAAAAAAAAAAAAAAAAAAAAAAAAAAAAAAAAAAAAAAAAAAAAAAAAAAAAAAAAAAAAAAAAAAAAAAAAAAAAAAAAAAAAAAAAAAAAAAAAAAAAAAAAAAAAAAAAAAAAAAAAAAAAAAAAAAAAAAAAAAAAAAAAAAAAAAAAAAAAAAAAAAAAAAAAAAAAAAAAAAAAAAAAAAAAAAAAAAAAAAAAAAAAAAAAAAAAAAAAAAAAAAAAAAAAAAAAAAAAAAAAAAAAAAAAAAAAAAAAAAAAAAAAAAAAAAAAAAAAAAAAAAAAAAAAAAAAAAAAAAAAAAAAAAAAAAAAAAAAAAAAAAAAAAAAAAAAAAAAAAAAAAAAAAAAAAAAAAAAAAAAAAAAAAAAAAAAAAAAAAAAAAAAAAAAAAAAAAAAAAAAAAAAAAAAAAAAAAAAAAAAAAAAAAAAAAAAAAAAAAAAAAAAAAAAAAAAAAAAAAAAAAAAAAAAAAAAAAAAAAAAAAAAAAAAAAAAAAAAAAAAAAAAAAAAAAAAAAAAAAAAAAAAAAAAAAAAAAAAAAAAAAAAAAAAAAAAAAAAAAAAAAAAAAAAAAAAAAAAAAAAAAAAAAAAAAAAAAAAAAAAAAAAAAAAAAAAAAAAAAAAAAAAAAAAAAAAAAAAAAAAAAAAAAAAAAAAAAAAAAAAAAAAAAAAAAAAAAAAAAAAAAAAAAAAAAAAAAAAAAAAAAAAAAAAAAAAAAAAAAAAAAAAAAAAAAAAAAAAAAAAAAAAAAAAAAAAAAAAAAAAAAAAAAAAAAAAAAAAAAAAAAAAAAAAAAAAAAAAAAAAAAAAAAAAAAAAAAAAAAAAAAAAAAAAAAAAAAAAAAAAAAAAAAAAAAAAAAAAAAAAAAAAAAAAAAAAAAAAAAAAAAAAAAAAAAAAAAAAAAAAAAGGGGAGGCGATCATGCCTGGCGGGCCACTGCCCCAACGGTTGATGTTGGGACGTTGTATATATGTTAATCGGCGCGAGAACTTCTATTGCGCGATTTTAGGATTGATAGTTTTCTTAGTTGTCTTCGTTGCTCCGTAGTTCAGTGTTTCTTCGGTAGATGGCGCAGTTATATGTTTTATGTTGTTGCGCTGTATGTGGAAGTCGCCACAAAACAATGAATCGTATATATTCGCTTTATTTGACTGGTTTGTGGGTTTATATAGTTTTATTATTTACTTTGATAGTAGTGAAATGAATTTTCGTACAAAGATTTAGATCCTATAAAGCTATTTTAACAAATTAGTATAATTTAAATGTTTTAGCTTTCAATAATTTATTGTATTTGTGAACTTTAGATATTTCTAATTTTACATTTTCCGTGCACAAAAAGCTAAGAAAAGATTTATTGACGCCGCTTTCGTATTCTATTCTATTTAGCACGCCGATCGAGTTGAGTAATTTGTTTTGAAGTAAGACTCTTCAGCGATAAGTTTATAAATAGTTTAAGTTTAAAAAAAACACTTTAGTCATTTTGATACATCTAAAATATAGTTTTAGTACATAACATTTATTACCTCTAAAACAATCATAAAATCACGTCATCTAAAATCCTTTTTTAGGGTTCCGTACGCAAAGGGTAAAACGGGACCCTATTACTAAGACTTCGCTGTTCGTCTGTTACCAGGCTGAAGCGTGATAGTTATAACAATAAATATTCAAAATCAGAATAAAACAAATATTTAATGGAGGTCCCATACAACAAACGTGATTTTTTGCTCGTTTTTGCTCGATATTGATATCGGCAACAGATAGACGCTTGAAATGAATACGGCACTTGACCGATTTTTACTGAATAGCAACGTAAGTTAAAAGTAATGTGAGATATATTAATAACAGAAATAAACCAAGAGTAATCCGCTTTAACACATAACATGGGTTTATTATGGTTGTTATAAAACTTAATTAAACTGAAATGACATAACACATCATAAAGATGCCATCTTTGACACGGAATCTAAAACATTTGCCCGGTCGTCATTCACTGAATGAACATTACGCAAGAAGTTTAATGTTGTGCGAAATAAACCAATTTGTGTAGGTAACAAGTCTTAGTTTAATTTAGATTTTGTCGAAATTTGTTTCTATCCTTCGGCAAAAGTAGTTTATCACGGGTTCGGTTTTCTTACAAGTATAATAAGTATATTAAATTGACAACATAACAAGCAAACCTACTCATTTCTGCATTTTAAATGAATTGCTTTGAATGAGTTATTATAATATATTCAAATAAGAATAAGTATATTATTTGAAATAATTAAATAGATTTTAAATAAAGCGTAATAGACAACAAAACTCGTCTTTTTAAATGTCATTGTTTGTAACGTCGTACTTTTTTAGTTTTTTTTTTATATTTTTAATGATCCACTGCCTGAAATTGTACATCTTCGTAGAAGAGACCTCTTATGGACCCCTTAGTGATTTGATAAAATAGTTTTGAAATTGCATATTCATGTTGACAGTTTGGTTAACTCGATACTTATTTACAGATTATAGATCAAACATTATCTAAACTATGGTTTTCCATTTTTATTACTTATTTACTTAACCGACTTTTCTCGCCTTTACAACGTCCACAGTGAAATACATTATTTAAATTTAAGTAGATATGTACTTATCAACCAAATAGAGTTTTTGCAAATACTATAAAATACTAAAAGAAGTTATTAACCAACATTTGCTCTCATTCGTATTCCTACATTAATATTAATGTAGCCACTTACTTGGGAACCTTGCTGTATATAATTTAAAGATAATTATACGGCTGAGCTACTTTTAGATAACTTTCGTGTTTATAATTTAGATTATGGAGAAAATCGAAAAATCAGAATTAAATTATAATTAATTCCTACTCCAGTTTCATAAAAAAACAACAATATTTTACATATACTACATGAGCCTAACTAGAAAAATCTTAGAAAAACATTAATCCGAATCCGTAAAAACTTTTGATAAAACTTATATAGCGTATATCACCCGGGCTTTCATTACAAATTATCTATTGACACCTCATTAATTAGTATCGGTTCAGTAGTTTAGGCATTACGGTGAAACTCATAAACTGACAAATCCATTAGCTTTGCGTACGTTTCCGTCACGGTTCTCTTCACGCTCACGCTCTTTCTTTTTATTGGATTTTTACTTATAGATAGAGTGATTGTTGATGAAGGTTTTCGTATATAATTTGTTAAATTTTTGAGTATATTGGCTAGAATGTAATTAATTTGTTGAAGAAGTTGGAAAAAATTAAGCTGCATCTTAGAAAAACATAGGCTATATTACATTTTCCGCAATGAACCCAAGCGAAGCCGGGGCGAGTTGCTAGTACAATATAAATTATCCCTTTCTGCTATTTTTAAATTGCAGTAGACAGCTTTATTAAAAAGTTCAGTTTTTCGTACCAGGTACGGTCTCTTGCTAATATAATTGTGCAAACCCCTTGAGATTTTTTATATTAATGGAAATTACTGAACTTAGTAAAATGCGCTGCAATGGTTTTTCAACAACAAGTTAGACTACAAAGTATTGTAGTAAAGTTTACTTTGCTAACATAGCAATGATAGAAAAATAAGCGTAATAAAAGAAACTTTGCAGTAAGGCAAATGAAGTCATTTATTGAATTGGTTTACGGACAATTATGTCAATTATATACACTGTTTAGTAGTTAAAATACAAATTGCAATAAGTTTGAAGTGGTATAGTGTTACTTATAAGCACTATGGACACTATAAACAACAATTATTAGTAATAATTATAATATAATACAAGCAAAAAGACTTCAAGATAACTGCACGGATGGCTTAGCGGTTAAAACGTACACCTCGCAACGTGGGACAACACCTTGATGATGAAATCCATAATCTATTGATCCAGGAATTGTTGTTCTGACTCTAGTTGGTTTTTTTGGTTCATTCGACGTATTTTATATAAATACAAAGCCCTCCTAATACACAGGATATATTGATAGCGTGGGAGTGAGCCTTATAAGAAGAAAAAACTACTCACAACATAGTACTTAACATTTATTATGATTTATTTTAAAACACGAACAGGACACTATTAAAATGTAATCTATGTCAAGTGAGAAATAAAAACGTTCAACTTATCATTTTCATCCCAGCTCTCAAAGATGGCGTCACTAGTTGCGTGACATGGGTCAAGGTGCTTCAACACTTTCAACATGATCGTGTAAACACAATATGACATTTTAATGATACATATCTTCATATTAAAATAACGAGAGCCTATTGTTACGGGTTGTTTTAGTTTCCAACCACAATTTAATGTCTATAATTATTTAGTGCAAATAGTGAGCTTAAAACTTTCAAAGATAAAATTATGTCTAAATAGAGAGCAAAAAAATACCCAGTAGTGTATCTATACTGATATTACAAATTCGAAAATAAATCTGTCTGTCTGTCAGCTTGTCTGTTAGGCTTTTCTAGTCGAACCGCTTCACCGATAAATAAAAATGAGTTGCTGAAATGTATGTACACGCATAACTTCCGATCTACTGCACTAAATTCGATAATTCTTTTTTCCATGTGTTCGTTATTGTTAGGAAAAAGTTTGTATAGAAGAAAATAAAAAGATAATTGGAAAAGTTGTTTTGTTTACCCGCGATTGTATCTTCACAATCTGTGGAAGGCTGAGGCGGGCATACTTACAGGTTTTTCAGAAATTTAGAAAATAGTTGCGAAAGAAACATATGCCAGTACGAAGTTTACCGGGTGAGCTAGTATTTGATCAAACAGCTAGTGTATACCACTATTGTCAATGTGTTTAAATGTACATATCCGCTTGTAATAAGGGTAATACCTTATGTGAAGGAATTAACTACCAATACTATTAAAAATTGTAACAAAGAGTTCGTAGTGCGTACTATTTATATCGAAAGATATCTTTTTTTAATTACTATGTGTGCAAAATTAAAATCTCATAAAGTTTTACCTGTTAAGCTAAAATTTTAGCATGGTTGATATACAACCTGATTCAAAGATTGTAAATTTAACCACAATATGCCAAATGTAATGAAATACTAAATTACTAACAGATTTCCTTGCGTAAGCTTAAGAATTCAGTTTTATTGACCTTTTATTGACTCTATTTAGACAAGGAAAGCGATCAATTTTCCGTTTACTTTGCAAATACGTTTGTAAGTAAATCAATCTTGATAAGGACTCTCTGTTACATATATCCTTTTTATTTAGTAGAGAGAAAAAAAGCTTAAAGATAAGAAGTTACACCGTAAAACAACCCTTTGGCAATGCAATAAGAAACTAAGATATTATCAGGTTTACTTGTTTTTTTTTTAATAAAAAGTTAAAGACACCAACAAACGTTACTAACCATAAGTTCAGAGAAGTTTATATTTTTCTAGAAGGTCAAAGGGTCCTTTAGAGTTATAAAGAAAAGCACATAGTTTATGGTTATTAAAAATTTTATTCGCGTTGTATGAAACGATAAACATATATACAAAACAGAAACAACTAGATTTCTACAGATGTAGATGATCACCAGCCATAGTTAGCAGCGATACCGTTGTATGACACATGAGAGACGGCTGGCGCCGCAGAGTAAGTCAGGGACTTTACAACAGGTGCAGCGGCGTATGTGGCTATCGGAGCGGCATGGGCAGCATAAGTTGCCACGGGACCAGCGGCATATGTGGCGACGGGAGCGATGGCCTTGGCATATATAGGTGCAGATTGTGCGTAGGAGACTGCGGGAGCCGCGAAGGTCTTAGTAACATATGATGCTGCGGGTGCTGCGTAAGTTAGAGGGGCAGCATGAGCCGCATATGTGGCGATGGGAGCGGCGTGCGCGGCATAAGTTGCAACAGGAGCAATAGCTTTAGCTACCAAAGGAGCACCGTGAGACGTCTGTGTTGAGTACGACGAAATGGACGAGACCGCAGGTGCCACTGCTTTCACGATTGGAGCAGAGTATGCAGGTGCCGCATATGTCGAATATGCAGAGTACGCTGGGGCGGAGTACGTGGAGTAAGCAGGGGCGGAGTACGCGGAGTACGCTGGGGCGGAGTACGTGGAGTACGCTGGTGCAGCATATGCTGTGTATGCAGGTGCTGCGTAGCTTTTGTAGACTGGTGCTGCGGCGTATGTGGTTAGAGGAGCTGAGTACAAACCAGCACGGGCAGCTGCTACTGCGCACAGGAACACTATTAACTGCAATAGAAAGATCGTATTAAATAGTTAAAAATATAAGTCATCTCAAGCTACAAATGACTACAAAGATATATAAAAGTGGTTGTTAAACATATAAAAAAATAACTTATTTACTAACGAAATTAGAATATTGGAAACCTTTATTTTATAAACCTGTTTAATACACGATTTTATGTACACAAATTGTTCTATAAACAATAATTTTTATCTTTCATGTAAATCATGTCATGTTTATGGCAGCACTTTTCTTGTTTACATTTTAAACTTTTGTTCGAAAATTTATATGTTTTATATAAGAAACAACAAAATATTTCATACAAATATCATTCAGTCACTATAAAACAAATACCTTAGCTGCCATTTTGTTATATAAAATCCACTACGGCAAGTGATATCGAGTTAGTGCACTCAAGCACTTTTATACTTTAGTGGTTACCCCCGCGCCAGCCTTAAGACTTAAGTACTAAATGTAGTTCAACTAGCTAGAACCCTGTCACAAAACATACGCCCAAAATGTATGTCGCGAATAGACATGTTACATACTTGTTTTTGAGAAACTGTAATTAGGAACGTATTGCGAATTTAGGTTCTACGAGTAAAACGGAATTGGTAAATATATGAAGTAACCAAGAAACCTTTTTCAGAATAGTGAGTAATCGTGGTTACATATTATTAAATTGTTTTATTAAAATTGCCAACTAATTGAATACCACGATTACAGTAAGCTAGAGTTGTGTACTTGTTAGATAAAGTAAATCTTATAATTTAGGGAAGCTTTGTTGAGAATTTAAATAAAGTTTATATAAGGAATTATCATCATCAACAACCTTTCATAGTCCATCACAACTGGTCATAGGCCTGTTTTTAGAAAGGCGTTTTTGGCCTTCTACACCACGTTAGCCAGACAAGTTGATATAGGGTTTTCTCTATGCAAGGTCAATACCTTGTTCTGAGCAATTTGCTCCCTTAGTCCCGTCTTATGATTCACATGACATCTTTAAACATGTATCTATGTGCATATATATTTATATATACATCTATCGTTATTATCTATATGTATCTATTTTTATCTCTATGATCTTGACATTCGATACCCAATAAAATAAATTTATTAATATTAAATTATAGTATTGGGCTTTAATAAAATATTGTATGTTTTAAATAGCCTATTGCGATAAGGTTATGGCTATTAATCATATGTATTTTACTTTAATCATATGTATAGTACGACCAAAACTCCTTATTTTATAAATAACCCGCTCAAGCAGAATCCAACAGTGGGGGCCACCATACTTCCACTGCAGCATGGCGTCCCACACTATGGCGGCTTAATGAGATGCTTTTTCTATGCCACTCCCCACAGTGATGCGGGCACCATGTACAATTATCATTCTTTACTTCCGCTACTGGCAGCGGTTTAGGTTCGAGTGGAGGTCGTCTCCCTGGCCTTCTCTGCCTCCTTTTGCGAAATTACATCTTCGCAGAAGGTTGCGACCCCTCATAAAGGTTTCCTCATAGCGACCGAGAGCAAATACTTCCCGAAGCAACCTTGCCTGGAAAGGACCTACGTCAATCGAAAGGAATGGAAACCGTACTACCGCTTTGCCCACTCGAGGATGACCGGCTAGAGAGCCTCCACGATGGTAAAGCCAGCACGTAGAGTCTCCAGCCGAAACGATCAACGAGCCGTCGTGGCTCAGAAAGCGGCGAGCGTACGTCTTCGGGCGGGGGCCGAGGTGGATTATAATTTTTTTTAGTCCAATATATCGTATATTTATAATCTTGTCTAATCGAATATGACAAAATTAATTTCACTATCTAAACCTATCTACAATTTAATTAGGCTTAATTATAACAGCTGCTGTTGCAAAATTTTTAGATAATAAATTTTGTACTATTAATTGATTAATGATCAATTAGCTAAGCAACTTATAGTATATATGTGTTAATTAAGAGGTAATAGAACCGCGCTGATTTCAGAACAAACAGGCTCAACCGGGCCGTACTACCCTTGCACAGAAGATCAACGTAAAATAACAGCATTCGTGATGTCGTTTTTCGTTGGTGAGTACGTAAGGAGAGGCCCAATGATGCAGAAGCATCACTACGCTGCCATGGTATGGGTTACCATGCGGAATTGTTGCATTACTCCAACATTTCAGCCGATGATTACATAAAGAAATCATTGTAATATAATGCAGTGGATTAAAAAGACAAAGTATTAAGGCTAAGTTAGTTAGTGTAATAAAATCTTAAAAAATAATTAATAAGATGACGTTGTTACTTAATTAAAACAGGAAGTAATTGACTATGGATCCCTAAGCGTCTCGTAATTTGACAAGCACTTAATCTAGTTTAATTTAAATATAATAACTTTTAATTTTTATTGCACTCGTTAACTTTTATTTTACTAGCTATTCCTTTAAAAGTGATTTCAAAAAGGGGATAAATTGCTCATTTCTGTTATTGAACATTAACTCCACTCCGATCACTTGACGAGGCATTACTATCCTGAACTAAGGACCTATTTTGATCCATACAATGTATGTAGTAGCTAGTTTTTTTATGTCAAATTTAATAGGTATACATTATATTATTTATTACATTGTGTGCAATTCAATAAATGTTTTTGTTTTATTCTTCTTTCTGTGTTCGTTATACCAGAACTCCATCATTTATAAACCGATTTATAAAATATTTTTTTGTTCAAAAAAGTGAAAGTTTGGAAAGAAAATACTCCGTTGGATCCCATTAAAGTTCATAAAAAAATACTGCCCTTAAAAGTAAAACGAAGAATGAGAAATAAGGAATGAGGAAATCAACTTTTTCAACTTTATTAGTAGTACACTAGCTTTTGCTCATGGCTCTGCTCGCAAGTATGTCGGCTATCACCGTAAACATTAGCCTATGTCCTTAATCAAATTACAAAGTATTACTATGTCAAATTACATTGAAATCAGTGCAGTGATTTAGTTGGCAGCCGTGTTGAGGTTTTTAAACCCACATAAGATAACAAAAATTGTTGTTCTCAGTCTGAGTGTTTTTTGTGTGAAGACTGCCTCGGGGGCGCAGTGGCAGCTTATGTGGCGGCTATGTCTAAGGTCGCGGGTTCGATTCCCGGGATCAAATGTTTGTATGATCTGCAAATATTTGTTTCGGAGTTTGGGTGTTATTTTTGTACAATATGCATGTATTTACAAATAAATGTATTTGTATCAGTTGTCTTAGTGCCCATAATATAGGCTCTGCTTAGTTTGGTACTAGACGGTGTTGTGTGTTTGATGTCCGCACTAATATAATATGTTCCACCTAATATTTGAGTCTGTTTCATGTATTATTGTAAAGTCCCCCGCGATACAGATATATGAGATAAATTCCTTAGGTATGGGGGAGTTGTCTTATAGCAATAGCAGCTATAACTATGTTTATGTAGTGTTAAGTTAGATTAAACAGATTAAGTATTTTTTCAAAGTTGCCGATTCAAGCTCCTAGTCGGTCAAATATATTGTATATTCACAGGAAACGATAGATTGACATTCGCAAGAAACTCCATTCACCAAACGTTTAACGATCAACGAGTTAAGTAATACTTGCCCCGGGTAATTTCAAGATCTTTGCTGGCAGCTTTCGTAGATAAACGTTACGGTCTGACTCATCATTTGCGGCTTTTAAACGCTTGACAGAAATAATACTACACGATTAATAAAGTTAATGTTTATTAAATATCCATATTGACAGTCACCTTGCCTGCTTGTTAGGGTTTACGGCTAAAACGACGAACCGATTTGGTTGAATTTCGGTATTGAGAGAAATTGGACCCGAGAGACGGAACAGACGCCTTTTTTGTCATAATAAGCGACATACACGCAAGCGGAGCACCGGGAAAAGCTAGTAATTTAAGAAGTTCTATTTTAGATATTTAATTTGCAAAAGAGATAAGTTTACTTACTTCATTACATAATTTTATTATCAGCTTCAGTACCATGTTAGATCATTCTTTTTCTTTTTTTTTTGAAAGAGAACTCCCACTTTATGACAAAAACATCCTGTGTCGCGAGGGAATTTACAAACCTACATGTAACTGACAAAAAGAACAACCAGACTCAGAACAACAATTTGTGTATCACACAAAGTGCTGTCCCACATGGAATTTGAACCCACGACACTTGGCGCAGTGGAAAGGGGCGTGGTGACCGCTTAGAGTCTTTTCTTTTTTATATCAATTTATCTACCTAGTTATTCCTATACTTACACCAAAAACGCGTTTAAACTTAATACTGATAATATATAAATTATAACTGATAGCATGGGGTACCGTTAAATACTAAGTATCGGAAGTAGCATTAATCCTTCTTGGAAGAAAAATGGTGCTAAACTGCCCTAAACCCTTTCTTCTACCTAATAACTTTTGGAGCATACTACACTGAGATCTTTACACGGACTTTATGGTTTTGTGCAAAAACTGTTACTTGATGTTATTACTAACTATAATAAATTACAATCTCTTATGATAAATCATTTAACACTTCGTTCAGAAACAGTTTAGGTACATGTTAAAGCGTTGAGTTGTGATTTAGGTCATATGTTATCAAACTATCTAGTCAGTACAGTACGCAACCAAAATTGTTGGTAAAGTAATTAAATATTTTTTATGATATACTATATATCTTCTGATGATCAATTAATAATTCACATTAAGGAGAGGCCTATTTCCGCCAGTATACTGCTAACGGCTACGCGTCTTTTGTTAAAGATAATTAAAGGTTGTAAGGTACCCTGTCCAGTAGAACTAGATACCTGGATTGATAAGCATTAAGTCCGCCATTGTACAAAAGTGCTTAAAGTTTTAAATAAATAAATACCTGTCCTTTGAACTGAAACTATTATGCACTCTATCACCAATGAACGTACAAAAACAGACAACATTTCTAGCGTCTACTTATTGCTGTTATCAATATCGAGCTCACTCGAGAAAAAATCACTTTTTTTGTACGAGATCCCCCTTAAATGTTAATTTTATTCTGTTTTTTAGTATTTGTTGTAAATAGCGGCTACAGAAATACATCTAGACTGAAAATTTAAACAGTCTAACTATCACGGTATCAGGTACAGCCTGGTGGCGAGCGGACGAACAGACAGACGGACAGCGAAGTCTTAATAATAGGGTCCCGTTTTACCATTTGTGTACGGGACCCTAAAAAGTCAACTGACTAGAACTTAATACAGAGAGCCAAAAGCCAAAGGAAAACGTAAATTTAAGGGAGACTTCCTACACCAAACTGATCGAATAATCACTTAGTAGGTTTACTAAGTGCTAAACATAAGTAAAACCTTCTTAGTATTTTTTTTTTTTTTTAAAAAGACAACTCCCGCATTAGGAATATACATTCCTGTGTCGCGGGGATCTTTACAAACATACATGAAACGGACACAAGATACACCCAGACTTAGAACAACAATTTATGGATCACACAAAGTGTTGTCCCATGTAGGATTTGAACCCACAACACTTGGCATAGTAGGAAGCGGTGTGGCGACCACTCCAACCACTAGGCCAACCGTGTAGTCATGTTTTGACTAACAGTAAATTTGACTTTGGAACTTTACTATTTTTAAATATTTTGCTAATTTTAAACGCAGCGAACTTGCATCTCAAGACACAGTTCGTCACTATTTCTTTAAGTACCCATCTATATAGGGTTAATAATTTTTATGCAATATTTTGTTCTCATGGAAGTAACTTTGTTTGTCTTATTGAGAAAATAAATATCTTTAAACTGAAATATAGAAACAACCATTAGTTTACTACTATTAATATTATTAACGCGAAAGTTTGTATGGATGGATGTTCTCTTTCACGTAAAAACTACTCAACGGATTGGGATGAAACTTTACAGTAATATAGCTTATACATCAAAATGACATATAGGTTACTATTTGCCGCGATAACCGACACATATAAGGGCGGAGCCGCGGGCATATACTAGTAATATATAGTAATAAGTAGTACTTGATGTGCTTACCAATTAGAAATTTTTACAATTGGTTCTAAGTGTATTAAAGTCATTGTTTTTTGAAGTGCATTCTATTGTTAGAGAGCCAAATATAAATTGTAAGAATAATATTACCGTGAAGAAACCATACTCGTATATTCAAGAATTCTGCTCCAGCGAGGCAACATACTAAAATACTAATGCAAACTATCAAAAAGCGCAAAATAGAATATTTCACCCATGTGCTTAGGTACGAAAGATATAAGCTGTTTCAACTGATAATGTTGGTCAAGGTGGAAGGAAAGAGATGAGCTGGAAGAAGGAAAAAATTGTGGCTACGTAATATCCGGGAGTGTACCGGCATCACTTCCGTTGAAAAACTGTTCCACCTGGCCAATGATAAGGAGGAGTAAAGGGAGCTGACGGCCAACCTTTAGGATTGAAGAGGCATCCGAAGAAGAAGAAGAAGAATTCTTAACGTTGAGTCTAAACATATTTTTTTTCTGCTGACTGTACTTCTTTATAGTTGTTCATATATAAGTTGCTTAAGTTATGCAAGTTTAGTCTACGAGTTCTTGTTTAAGGGCATACACTAATATTTTATAGGGTTGGTGCACATGGTACGATCTAGAATATATAGACTACCCAGGACTCTAGGACTATTTGAAATCTGAATATTAATGTTAAATTGAGGACTAGTTTCGTTTAAGATTTACTAAAGGTACATTTGTAAACAATTTTGATTTAGGACATAACTACATGTCGTAATGTTATGTGTAATAAAAGTCGATGCTATATCTTTGGAAGGGTGTTAAATATTGGTTTACGTTTTGTAAATTTATATTTTACTTCCTAAACGTATAACTATAGTAAGTAATTAGATCACGCTTTATAAACGCCCTTTCTTTTTATCTACAAGATGTCGGCCCTACATGTTGTACAGTGTGGAGGAACGGGTCACATGTCCCTCCAACACAAAGGGAGGATTCATCAACCAGGCGAGGTGATCATGCCTGGCGGGCTACTGCCTAACGGTTGATGTTGGGAAGTTGTATATATGCTAATCGGCGCGAGAACATCTATTGCGCGATTTAGGATTGGTAATTTCTTAGTTTCCTTCGTTACTTCGTAGTTCGACGTATCTTCGTTAGATGGCGCTGTAGTGTGTTTCTGTTGTTGTGTTGTAAGTGGAAGTCGCCACGTACAGTAATATAAAATAAACCTGAGTAAGTACCAACCTATCAGGTGTTTTAATAAAAGGACTGAAGTAGCTTCTTATTAGAACAATAACTGAAATATGAAAATTAAAGATCCTTTAACCTTAGAAGATAAGAAAAAAATATAAAAACTGTACTCCGATAATTTAGTTGTTGCATTAATTTGGTACCAAAACCTTTTTTTTTTAAATAAATTTAGAAAAAAATGGCTCACTTTCTGTCTCCATTATTACAGCGCTTGTCCTGGTACAATATTAACTAAGTGACGAAAAATGAAGAAACCTCTATGATCCCCGGACCTGTTACCATGCAGGATTATTTAAACTCATCCCGCATAATGAGTCACGTAACCTGTGTAGGTTCTCTTACTGTCTAAGGACCTGAACTCACAGCGATTTAAATAAACCGTAGTCATGCCTTAGACCTCTCTTGAGAGGAAACCCGAGCCCAGCAGTGAGACATTATAGGATGTTGATTATTAAATTCGTACTCCGTTATAAATAATAAATACCACTTGAATAATCTTTATTTAAAACGTGGATAAAATCGTAGTATATTTACGAAAGAATCTATATATTTAGTTTTTCATATACTATGTTATAGAACAGACTATAAGTTGGCTATAAATATGTACTTTGCAGTAAATAAGCGTGTTTGAAAACGATAAATTGTGATCTTTATTTATTTATAATATCCATGTCAACTTAGAATTCAGTGCGTTTAAAATTATTGAATATTGTTTTAATATGACTGCACGGTTGGCCTTTAGGTTTAAGTGGCCGCCACGCTGCTTTCTACAGGGGTGGTGTTGTGGGTTTAAAAACCAAGTGGTACAACACTTTGTGTGGTCCACAGATTATTATTCTGAATCTGGGTGTTCTTTGTGTCCGTTTCATGTATGTTTGTAAGGTCCCCCGCAATCTAGGATAAATTGCTAATGAGGTAGTATTTTATAAAACAAACGATTAAGTTTCAATAGTTTAAGCCGTTTTAAAGATAGTAATTAGTATTCAGAAATATAATTCAAGGCACATATTTTATGACATAAGCCCACCTTGCATTCTACATATATGGGTTAATAGGAAGTTTTTTAATTTTTTTATGCACAAATTATCCGCATTTTAGTGCGATTGAATATTTCAATGACTTTATTTTAGTAATGCTATTCAATTATTAAGTCAGGCATAACTTATCAATTAATTTTCTAAGCTAGACTAAATTTTTTTGAATATATCGCTAAATCATATTTATTACTCTATCTTACGCCATCAGTATTAAAAAAAGAAAGTAAAAAATGAGTGAAGTATAACATCACTTAATTAATTTCTTTTTCAAGCTTCTAACATTGATGCTCTTAAATAACAATTTAACTTTGTTAACGGGGTGGAAAATTCCTTCGGTTCTCCAGCTACACGGGGACTGAGGAGCCAGGTATGTGGTAGTACTACTAAAAACGACCCCGGCGACTGCATGCTGGCACCCTGCTTTGAGGAGGACCCGGACCATTGTGTTTTGTAGGTTTACCACTTTATTTTAACTATAAATTTGTTTTTTTTTGTTTCCTTTTATATCCGCGTATACAAATTTTCCTATAGTAAAGTGTCTGTAACTGTAAATACATATCATGTATTCAAAGTCCATGACCTGGCTCTAGACTAGTGTACCTATATATGGAGGCTTGTTGTTAGCAACTTGATAACCTATTTGAATTATTGTTTATTAGGCTGTAATCCTTCTTCAAAAATAAATAAATTTGAGGTCCCCCAGAACAGACGTCGCGCCTACAGAGACTCAATAGAAGCCCGGGTTTCTCCCAGGATAATCAGGATAGTTAGTTAGCCAGGCTGTTACTTATTTAGGCCGGACTTAACCTGGTAGGGCTGCAGATTTTCCCTCATCGCTCCGTACGGTTTCTTTGCTGGACACAGCGGCGAAGCCTTTGAAAGAGTTATCACTGCCTATATCAGCTGGCACCTGTCGCGAGTGGTCAGCCAGTATGGCTTCCGACAAAGCTTTTTAACCCTGGAAGCGATAGAACGCCTCCGTTCCTTGTCGAAAGAGGTTGTCCGTGGGGGAGGAGTGCTGTTGGCGGCCAGTTTAGACATAGTAAATGCCTTTACCTCCCTCCCGTGGTGGGTGATCAGAGAGGCATTGGTGTACCAGTTGTACTTCTACCTACGTGGCATAATCGGGGCCTATCTTTGTAACAGATCCATATCCTATGTGGATCGGGACGGCGAAGAACATCGAAGGGAGGTCACATGTGGGGTTCCTAGGGCCCCTTCTTTGGCACCTCGCGTATGATGGTCCTGAGGACCAGTGTACCCCCTTGTAGTGAGTGTAGTTTGTTACGCGGATGACACTGTAGTACTGGCTAGGGAAGATGGCAGATGATCCCTCGAAGTCGGGGAGTGGCGGGCTCCCTACATAGGCTATTCCCTAATTTGATGGGTCCACGGGAGGAAGTTTGCTGCCTCCCTCCTCCCACTGCAGAGCCAAGCTTAACCGAGCGCAGCGGGTAGTGGCCATTCCGATAGTACCAGGATACCGCTCCGTCTCACCGTTGTCGGCGGTAGCCCTGACTCGTTTCTCGCCCTTTGATATCATGGTGGATTTGGAAGCGAAGGCCTTTAACAACATTCGTGCTATCCACTGGCATCAGAGCGTTGAAAACTTACTTACTTAACCTTGTAACTAGGGTGGGTACAAAGGAAGGTCGTATCACCTACTGACTGAGGTAGTAACTTAACGGGCATAGTTGCTTCGGTATCTGAATAAGGTTGGACGCGAGGAGAAGACACGATACAACCACTGTGTAACTGACTTGGACTCCACCCAGCAAAGGCTGGAGGACTGCCCCGCGTGGACGTCTGGACGCGTAGTCCTAATCGGCTAAATCGTACGAGACCTGTCTCCGCCAGCAATTATTGTTGCTATTTAATGCTGGCGATGAGGATGGCTGAGGCGCAATGGTCTCTTTTTGTGAAGCTGTAATGCTCAAGCCAGAGACCGCTGAACGGGATGGGGGAGGGCTGATCCCAAGCGTAGATGACGACGGTGGCGATAGGAGTCGCTTCACGGCTTGGTCCAGGTCATCCTCCATCACGTTAAAGTCGTCAGACTACATAATTGGTTCCGAAACGGGTAACAAACTCGGTTTCCAGGTTCTGAGTTAGTGGTAGGACCCACGGTCTGAGTTTGCCCAATACAACTTTATACGGGCGTCCCCATGAGTCCCTATCCATTCCCTCTTTGAGCTCCTTCCAGGATCGAGCCTTAGCTTCCGCGGTGGCGAGGCTAGCAGCCTTTGCTGCGGTGCCATACTCCTGCCTGTCTACCTGGGCTGTGGCTAGCCGTCTTCTTCGGGTTCTCTGAATCCGACGACGAGCTCTTCACCACATTGTATTCGAGTTTTGATGTCAGAAAACCCGTCCTACCTCACGGCCTGACCCGCTTGCGCTTTTAGATCTGACGAGACCTATTCTTCTTCTTTCTCTGACTAATCCGAGACGATGGTTGCGGCGACGAGTATATCTCGATTTGTGTAAAATATTGTGTAAAAAAAAAATCGTGGACTATGAGGGCAGCTACTGTAGCAGTCCAGGTCTGTCCCTGGGCAGCGGATAGTCACATCGAAAACGTTGTGTCGGTTTTCCGACAAAGCGACCAGTTCCTTTCTTCCTGACACTCGATCAATCGAGTCGCAACTCGATCGAGGGAGTCGCCACGTCATTATTTGCCATACCTAGTTATGAGAATTGCGTTTTGTTAACAATATAAATCTAAATATTCTTAAAATAAAATTATGTTTTGATCAATCGCGATCAATAAAATACCTCAGTTCCTACTAAACAGCTTACTTCCCGAGTTATTTGTCTTAACATTGAAGGAAAAAGAAGTAATAAATAAAAATTACATAGTTTAATTTTAGTGACTTAATAAAGGTCACATGAATTAACACCCAGATGTATGACTCATTCGTTAGTTTTTCTCAGTATTTCTATTTCTTAAGTATATTGCTAGATGTTATATGCTAAATTCATTTATCGTACTCCTACGCTTAACGTAGTGTAGGACGTCCACAAGCCCGGTGGAGTGATGATTTGCGCTAGACGGCTGGCAAGAGCTGGATGCGAAAAGCCAAGGGTTGAACCAAGTGGCGTGCTATCTAAGAGGTCTATGATTGATAATGATGAAATATATATAGCTAAACATGTGATAAATTAGATAAAAAACGCGATTCTTTTATTTTAATAACATGATTCAATCATGTCATTCTACTTTTCTGGAGGTGAGCGATAATAGCCTCGACACAGTGCATAACTTATGTGGCTATGTTCGTTCACAAGGGATTTATATATTGATTTATTGTTGTAATAAGGCTCATTATGTATTATTATTGTTGTAATCATATATACCTACATATGTTTAAGGACCTTTATATAACAAATGTGATTTTTTATTCAGTCTAATTGATTCAATTATTTTTTAGTGTTGATTCAATTAATAAAGTATTATATTACAATTGAGATAAAGTTTTTTTTATATTTATGAACAGAGATAAACAAGAAACGCATTGTATTTTTTTTGGGACAGATCCCTAATCTCCCTAAAAAAATTACAATAATAGTTTTTAAAACTTTTCTTCATTCATTTAACTGATTCTATGTATTTAAATACATCACACTAATTCTATTACTTCATGGAGGTATTAGAAGTATAGTAATAACATAGGATAGATACTTTTTATTAAATGCGATCGAAGCGAAAGCTAGTATTTAATAAAAAAAAATATATGAGCCTCTCAGAACATTAGTCTGTAACTGACATTGTCTTAACAGTTCCACCTACGAAAGTTTCAAAACGCTTAGTCCTCTAGCTTTGATTACCCAATCCTGTTACTAAAGTGTTGGGAATATCGAAACTAGTTGGTGATTCATATCATAACAAGTTGCTAAATTCAAAACAACTATCGTTTACAAAACGGAAGAACCTTTTTCGCTATTTCACACTCGGATTTAATCTCTTCTTTTTAGTCGTCTACTCTTGACAGAGCAGTCGTGATTGACGATGCTGCATTTTCAACGACCAATGAGGCTCCCACGATGTGTCTCCGCCTATTAATTATTTAATATAGTACTGAATTAAGGCTTTTATATAAACAGCCTGTAACAGTCTACAGTGGAACATAAGACTCTTTCTTATGAAGGTTTTTCCCTGGCCAGTTGGGTGGTAGGCCAGAACCTAGGTCCTAAGGAAAGGTCCATATACAACAGTGGATTGTTAAAGGCTGGTGATGATCATATAATTATCAAGCAGATAAGTCTACCAGCCCTAAATCTAATCCAATAAAATCGTTGACTAACCACTTCGGTTGACAAGCAGATGGTGTCCAAGTTCACAGGAAAGTTCACTGCAAGTATAAAGTTAAGTAGTAACATACCTAAAGCTAATGATTGCATCTAAAGTACCAGTAAATTCTCAACAGATTTTGTATTGCGTATTAGAAATTCACTTACTTAAATCTATATTTTACTCTGTAAGCACAATCTTGTTATCCACTGAATATGTTGTATTTTTAACGTAAAGGTCGATTTCGCTGTTGAACTTGATATGTCTCTATAAGTACTGAAATAAAGATTTAAATTGTTGTATTCCGGTATGGCCTTTCTATAAATGAAGGTAAGATGATGATATTTTTAATGTATGTAATATTTGTAGTAGGAATTAAGAAAAGTTCAATGGCCTGCGTTGCTTGCTAATAACTTGTATTACTAAGTTAATACTAAAATATTAAGGCTTGAAATGGGAATCATATTAATATACAAAGTTGGTAAAATATATACGTTTCATGATGAAGGCAATTTTAATTTTTTAATTGATTTTATGCCGTATATTATTGATTATATGATTATATTATTATGCCTGTGTGATACTTTTTGTTTAAAGAAACCGTTGAATTATAATGGCAATGTTATCACCATCTCAGACTATGTTTTCTTATGTGATAGAGCATACACTAAGGTGGTTATATAGTCATGCGTCTGTGCTCTTCATTTAGTCTATTTTATTTCAATGAATCACCGCGTTGCGCTTTATAGCTTAGGTATTGAAAAGCTGATAAAGTATAAATAAACAAGTAACGTTAAGCTAAAAGCGTGTTTTATGGTGTACACCGAGCTTAACCAACTAAACTGAATGTCGCAACACTGGACAGGTCAATCGTGCAGTCTCGAGCAAGTCGAGCGTATAACGTAAGAACACAATACATCTTTATCAGCTGCGCATTGTGACCGGTCTGCGATTGGACCCGCCTTTGGTGTGGTAAGATTGTGCACGTGTGGAAATATAACAGGATATCTACTTTACACATGTGGTTTTTGATAGGAGTAGAATTACTTATTCGTGCGGTATCGTTTTAGTAAACTACGACAGTGTTTTACAGGAGACGTTGACTTTAAATATAACGAAAATTTTTACTGTGCAATTTGATTCCAATTTGGCAAAATTTGTAAACAAATATGGCTAAAGATAGCTGAGATACTATTATTTTAAAAAGATATGAAGTAAGTTTTTTATTGAATTCTGAATAAACTAGAAAACGTTTCAAAGCAGATCAAAAGCCTTTAACGGTCCACTAATGGACATAGGCCTCTCCTAAGATAGAAGGTTTGGCCTATTATACCACGTTAGCCAAATGGATTGGTAGCTGTAGATTTTGTTTCAAGTAAAATATTTCTTCTCTTTGCAGTGATAGTGTCTTGTCTAGTTTACACAATTTCTAAATATCTGTAGTTAATAAGAAATTATTCATTTAAATAATACCTTCTTAATTCAATCATTTATAATTGCCTTTAAAATTATTTCGACGGAGTTTAACGCGATTGATAAAATAGATTTTATACACAGCTGTTGAGTAAAAGTAACTTGTAGTGAAGAGAACTTATAAGAAATCATAGTAATTCATGCCTATTTGAACGTGCTCAGTAGTTATTCATTTGCTTATTTGTCATTTTTCCTACAAGGATATGAAACTATTACCTAAAGTAATAAAAATAAACAACTCGCATAAATGATTTATATCTAAGTATTTAAGTTTCTACTTAATAATCTTACACACTCATATTTTATTTTTTCAAATATGAATTAAATTACGACTTAATTACATTTAATTTATATTTTTATATTTCAAATAAAAATAAAATGTAATTAAGTAGTTGCGCGTACGCAGTAATGGGAAAATCTTAATTATATACCAAGCGTAATTTGTACCTAACTTGCTGCGAATGACATATTATGAGAAAATAAATGAGAACCATATGCAATCCCCAACGTATGTCAAAATTGTTTTAATTGGTTCAGCGTCAATCACAGGTCACAAACATGCGACGAATAGGAGGGTACGCCAGGAGTAGTTTACTGCTTAGTTTTTTTAAGAACTGAAGCTGTATGCCTATTATTTTATTATATAAGTAGAGGA
Organism: Hyphantria cunea; assembly: GCA_003709505.1. Lineage (NCBI taxonomy): Eukaryota > Metazoa > Arthropoda > Insecta > Lepidoptera > Erebidae > Hyphantria > Hyphantria cunea. The sequence goes on from PKRV01000512.1 coordinate 1,218,284, forward strand.
AATTAGTTACTGACTGCCATCTCAAGGATCTTATCGCTACAATCGTACTATTGATCAGAGAGGTTCCAAGTCGCAGATGCTTTGGATAAGGTAAGTCAACCACTAGATTTAATATTTTATATATATATGATTATGGTTTATTATTGATAAAGTTAGACATCTGCATTTTTTATGTAATTGTTGGCAAACGAGCAGATGGTAAACGATTAACGCTGCCCATGGACATCCGCAATACCAGAGGCGTCACAAGTGGGTTGTATATGTCATCAACAACGCGTAATATATGTCCAACGAATGACAACTGGCGAATGGTTACGAGTTTTAATATATTGAATAAAGTTCATTATTGGTTAATACTTTAATAAATGTTATGCATCACCACATAACAGCTGCAAACCAGTTCTTGACCTTAAAACCCAAGCTCACCTTTGACTTTTACAATACTCCAAATACGTAAAATAACACAGTTTATATTCTGCTATCACCAACTTTTAAAATAACTTACTCACCACGACAATTGCTATTACGATTGTGATTCTGAACAAATAAAACTTATAATGTAATATTTATTATAAAGGACTATTTATTAGATTTAATGTAGCTGATAAAACAATGGAATACGTTACAAAGCCATAGATCGATCTAAGTGGCGTGAAATTGGAGAGGCCTATGTCCAGCAGTGGACTGCGATAGGCTGATGGTGATGATGATGATGTTATTTTAATGGGCCAGATAGTTTTTTTTATTATATATGTGTTCCCACTCACCAGCGTGTAAACCTCAGGCTAACGCTGAAATGATATACCTATAGTAGCCATTACCAAGTTTACACCCTAATACTTTGTGTTCGTGTTTACAATGGATGTCTTCATAATGTTAAATTGCTATGTATAAATACCATATAGCAATATTACATTTTTTAACTAGCTTAAGTGTTAAAGTGCATTAATCAAGATTTTGACCATGAGCAAACTGTGTGTTCATTTTAAATGTTGGAAAATTACTCATTTTTTATGGTCATGTCATGTATTCTGCAAGTAGCTATTTATACCAGCTGCATTACTTTTATGGTTTAAACTTACGCTATTATGTCTCACATTGGTTTTAAATAAGAAGAGTTTTCCTAGTCGAGATGTAGTCGTTGTGTAAGAAAAGAAGACTATAAGAATGTTAAATATAATATATTTCGTAATGTGTTGTAACATCTTAAAGATTAAATAAAAAGAAATATATAAAATAGTTCCTACTTTGGGTCCAATACCATAACATGACAAATACTGAACATATGACATTTTAGTATATAAAGTTCAAAAAGTTTCTTTTAATTTGCGGTGCGGCCTGTCAATATTTTGTTTGTAATTGTTTTCGTTAATAAACTTAACACAATCATTATGAAGGAAAAGTCATCATTGGCTCCGAGAAAATATGAACAATCACATGTTTTATTCATGACGTAAAACAAAATAAATCGATGTACGATTGTTTATGTTATCGGCAAGCACATATGAATAATCGAATATCGAAACGGGTGGGCCCTAGTAGTTAGTTGCGTTCATTACTGTCGCCTATAAGTCTATACACCCATATATCAATCCGAAATACTCGATTGGTTGCATAACAGTTCTGAGAATTTTGCACGAGCCCGTATGCGCCTGTCAATGAACTGTTCTGAATTATTATTAACTTTGGTACACAAGTACATATATTCTGATTTACTGCGTGGGTGTGACCTCAATCGTGCGAATTCTCCATAATGGACCGAGCTTGCACTCTACTAATAGATGCTCCTGGTGGTAACGTTTGTATTGCTTCTTTACAATAATTAAGATTATAGCAATTAAAAAAAATTTTTGTAAGCATAAATGAATAAGAAAAACAAATGAGATCAAATATACCTAAGGGAAATTACTTTAAATTTTATTATAATTTCTTAGTTCCCAATTTTCATTAGTAGGCATTTTGATACCCGGTACAAAAATACTAATTAAAATTCAGATCTAGGAATTGGTCCTTTTTTTATTACGTGTGAAAACCCCCTCGGGACCTCACCCCACTAAGGTTTGCAGCGGGATGGTATGTCGGAATCGAAACCTCTAAAACTAAACGGTATGCTACTTTCTATTTCCCTATTTAACAAAATACCAATAGACATTAGGAATAAATATCCTGTGTCACGGGGGTCCTGTTTTATGTGAAATATGTTTACAAACATATTTCACATAAAACCCTATAGACTCGACAATGGCGGTAAAGCAAGTACGTAATCTCCAGTCGGGACCACCAATGAGCATTCGTGGCTCGTCAAGCGGTCTTACGCCGCTCGCGTACTTCTTCGGGCGGAGGCCTATTGAAGCTACCCGCCCGCAGCCGCTAATGTTTTCATTAATGTCATTTTGGTATCTGAAACATGATAGTAAAATTCCATCAAAAACATGAAATGAGAGCCAAGTTTAAGAAAATGAAAGAAGTGAGACCTTAAGTCGTTGAAGTGAACAACTAAGGCATATGTCATAATAGTGAACTTCGCTCTCATTAACTCCTAAAAATCCACATAAGACAAGCCGTGATCAATTTTGATTGCTGATTCTTTCTTTGCAGGCACTATAAGTAAGTATTCCTAATAGAATCAACTAATTAGAAAAAAAAAACATAAAGATTACCAATTTCTTTCCATTCACCCAACTGTCTATCTGGTTGTCAAATTTAATCTTTGTAGGTCATCTGGAACTGGGTAAGAATTTTGATTCATAGGTATGCCAATGATAAAAATTATAATTTATGGACGTTAATATCTAAATAGCCGTTTGATGTGTTTATGAAATTTAGAGAAAAACATCTCGCAAGTCTAAATATATGAGCCAAATTAGAAATGTCTATGCGAAATTTTTGAGTTAAGAGGGTGTCAAAACTGGCTCCAAATGGTTCGTGTTTCGTGCAAAATATTACACACGTTGCTGGTCGCCAGTTCTGTTAGCTTAAACTTGGTTTGACACGCTACCGCGTGTCTAGATCTGCAGGGCCTTTATGTATAAAGGAGATTGTTTGGTTAGGTCTGTTTGGACTTGATTTATGTGCGGATCTCGAGTTTCACTGCATCGTTAAGAAATATTTATATTAAGCCATTTTAGACTGCAATTATGCATTGCGTCCTTCTAAATAATATTGATCAAGTCTTATTAAAAAGCGGAAACCACAGTAACTAAGATTTGATACAGCTTAACTGTTATGCATGAAGCAATTACAGGTCTCATACATAACGCGGATATCGGGTGATAAAGCAATGAAAAGTTAATGGTAGTGTCGTGGGTGGCTCATCAATAAAACATTGGATGGTAAGTGGGAACCCCTGTCGAACCTCAGGGCATAAGACGCGCCCTACAGTCTTTTTTCAAATGCTCTTTAATACTCGGAATCTTCAGGCTATTTGAAAATTGCTGCCAGTCGGTAATATTTTGTAAGTAAAAAGGTAATATTTTGTTAAGAACGTGGAATTATTTAACTAATTTACTTGTAAGCCGTTGTAGCCCGTTTAACTGGGTGAGATTAATTTTAATGACTGTATTGCTTAATTCATTTCAGCTCATCTTCCCAGCGCATTTTTTGTCGTCTTCGATATCTCTTGCCATCTCTTGGATACCAATTCATTGTAATTTGGCTCCACTTTTCTTGTGTATATTTCAATATATGACCATCCATGGTCCATCTCCATTTTCTCTCTCCATCTCGGTTAATTTGGTTTTTGCTCATAATTGCACATCGCTATTTCTATCTCGTCTTCTTGTTCCTGTCATGCTTTGTTCCATACCTCTCTGGCGCTTTACTAGTTTTTTTATTTTGTTTATTTTGTTTTTAAGAAAGAGACCATGTTTTTTCTCTTCGTTTTCCTTGTGAGAGCAGTGTCTTTTCCATCCATTAGCAATCCTCTTAATTATTTCCTTGGTTGATTGGTCTTTAGGGGAGATGATCTGGCCCAAGTAGCAACATTCATCGCCATATTCAAATTGTTGTCATTCAATTTCAATGAGTCCACTTCTGTGTTAGTCATTAGTTTCGTTTTTGTTATGTTAATTTTTAAAGCCACTTTAGAACTCTCAATGTTTAGAGCTCGGATTATCTTCTTTAGTGCCTTTGGTTTTTTTTCTAGTAGAACCAGATCGTCTGCAAATCTTAAATGGTTAAGTTTTCGTCCATCTATGTTGAGGCCTAGATGTTCCCAGTCGAGTTTGTAAGAGGGTGCTTACAAGCGTCTTTGTTTGAATTCAGTTTTTTGCAGAATCCCGTGGCCAGTTCATGTATATCTTTCCTGTTGTGATGCTATCTGTTTTTTCTTTAGTTTTGGCACCCACTCTTTTCCTGTTTCCTTGTTGTTCTTTCAGAGCTTTCCTTACACCGCCTGTTCTCATTATTTGTCTTTCTAACACTTCTAGTCTTTTATTTTCGCGGTGTCTTCTAATATATTTATTAATTTGTTTGCTAACTACAATTATTTTTATGTTTCCTTTGTTTTTTTCCTTGAGCCAGTAAAGATTTTCTTCGGTTTATGAGTTTGATAGTCTCATCGCTGAGTGAGTACATATTTTGGCTTTGCTACTAGTCATAATTTAGTAATAGTTCTTACTATAATAGAATGCCATTCTGAAGTTATATCATTCTTCACCTACTCTAAATATGCCTCTCCTTAGAAAGGAGGTATTACAAGGGAGGATCAAGTTATTTTTACCTATGTATATTAATAAGATTCACCTACAGTTACAGGCAGTTGCTTTTCTATATATATATCTCTGAGTTTTAAATACTCTAAGAATTGTTCAAAAACATGTTAATAATGAAGCAAAAGTTGGTACTCAGTTTTACAAATAATATGTGAACGCAGGTGCATGAAATCAAAGTTTGTATAAGCCATAGATCGAACTAAGTGGCATGAAATTGGAGAGGCCTATGTCCAGCAGTGGACTGCGATAGGCTGATGATGATGATGATGCAAGAGGAGGGCAGACAGCTAAAAAATGTATTATGGTTAGTAAATACCATGTGGTAATGGAATTAAAGATGTTGCAAATTTAAAATTCCATTTTTTCATGAAGCACTTAAAATGGTCTTTGCATTGATCTTTGAGTTTCCATGTATATTTATTGGTGGTTTAAAAGCCGCAACATAAACTGTATTTAGTTGCTTCAAATGTTTGATATGCCCCGCAATATTTTAATTTATTAATACTTTATTATTGTTTACGTTACAGAATTTTGTAGCCTAAATATATTTTACAATCAAAAACTTTTTAATAATGATTGATGAGACGACGTTTTGTTTAAGTAACTAATTAAGTTATAAACTGAAGGGTTGCATGACAAAATTAAAATTTACGTTAGATAGCTGTCAAAATGATTAATAAGATCTTTGTGGTCAGTGTTGTATTTTAGCTCTTACGAATATTTCTGTAGTATTCAGAAATAATACTACCTTTTTTATCATGAGGCAACCCTCACGGGTCTTCACCTAATTAGGTTCTATACCAAATCACTTTTCGAAACAGTTGAAACATCCAGAACTTCGGTTCAGAATAAGTTCAAAAAATATTACAATCGGAGTGTAATTATTTGATTATTAGTTTTTCAAACTTATATTTTCTTAATAAGTATACCTTTAATAGTAAGTAAGTTTTTTTACTGTTTTACGAAATAAAAAAATGTCTTTGTCCAATTTCAAAGCACGTAAGCCTTATTATTTTTAATTATATGGTTTATTTTAGCATTATTACTAGCATATTTAGTTTTTGAGAACAAATCTAGACTAATGGTCTTATTTCGTGTGATTGTTACATTGAAAATTAGTCACTTCTTAACCTTCTTTTAACAATAGTCGTTGGTATAAGCCACTATTAACAGTGAAGTAATCTATCCTTAATTAAGCCGTGATACTTACTCTCAAAACTTTAAAATATAAAGGTAATAACTTTTTTAGGTGTGTGGAAATCTAATCGGATAACTACAGTAGGTTTCGGTGGGGTGATGTGCAGGTTTCTTCTTGACTAAAACCATACGGGAAACCAATTAGTTATTTTGAGTCTGGGTGTTCTTTTGGTGTGTTTGTAAAGTACTCTTGACACACCATGTATATACCTAACATGGGAGTGGTTTTAAAAAAACTACATTCAAAAAGGTGCGTTCAGAGAGTGACTTTTGTTAAGAAATTTTTACTCCTGTAGGGTATCTCTTAGAGAGACGAAGACGATGTCAAATCACACCAATCATTTCCTTTTAACACGGTGAAAACGTATTCAATGGATGGTATTACTGTTTCAGTCCTATTTTATTAATACTACCTTTTGTTCGCGGCTCTAGCTGCGTATATGTCGGTAATGACGATAAACAATGTTATTCTGAGATAGTGTTATTTTATTTTGTTTGAAGACCTGCCTATAGGACTCTTCCAATTGCAAAAGCTTTCCATTGAGTAAATATCTTTCAAAATAAGATTAGTGGTCAAGGCGTTAAAGTTTTATAAACACATTCAAATTTATAATATTAGTAAGGATAACTATTTCATTGAAATAAGAGATTTAAAGCTTGTCTGTGTGTCATTCACTTGTGACTAAAACCGAAAATTATCACTTAAGCCTTGCATACATAGTTTACATTTTCGACCCTGTTTATTGCTCATGATAATTTAAAAGCGGCCTTCTGCGTTAAATAATATGAACTAGCTCTCATTATTCTCAAACTAGGCATTGCATGTAGCCTTTTAGCTTTATAATTTGCATCATTAAGACGGCATGGTCCTTGCTTGCATGTGTCTGACACTAAATTAGATACGGCCAACAGAATCGTATTTAAATATTTCTATACCAAAATAAATTCCCTGTTTTGCCATTGCATGTGCTCTATTTCAATATTAATATCACAAAGTTCCTTCTTACTTCAATCTGCTAGGTCAAAAATGTATAGGCTACTATTAAAAGATATTTGAAACAGTGAAGAAACAGTGTTTTTTTGTAAAAAAACGTTGCTGAATTGTATTCTTTGAAGTATATTTAAAGGTACACACGAACAGTCTTCTATCTATCAGAACGCAGTAACAACTAATACTAAAAACTCAAGTCCCAGGTTAATAATTTACGCTAATACATATATTTAGTTACTTAATAGGTGTAATAGGAAAGAAGTTAGGAAGTTACTGTGGAAAATAAGTTCAATTATTCACTACTCAGTACCGCGCCGGTTAGGAAGTCGCTTATTTACGGTATAAAACAACGATAGTTTTTTCAAGCTATGGATTTAAATTTATATTGGTATTTTTATGTAACATAGCAAAAAATACTTCACTCATTAATTGTTTTCTTTATTTTATGCAACTTAACAATTTTCATTATTTTCTATCAATAGGATGGGGGGTACTGTTTTCTTATTTTTGTATAACTTCTTTATAGTGATGCAATTATGTTTATCCGGGATAGAGTGGCCAGGAGACCTGTAACACAAGTTCACTTAGTCTGGGCTCCTGTCTCCCATCCAGAGCTTTTGTATTTATATCTGAGATTTAGTAAATGTATATTGTGGGAGAAATTAAATAAATTTTATTGTTATTATTCAATCATGATACTACATGAAACTCTAATTCATTGAACTTCAGGAACCCATAACTACTTATATTTTAATTTTGATATGACGTGATATCAATACGTTCACTCCTTTCTGAGCAGAAGAATTTTGGCTGACGTCGAGATGGTGGTACGGCTAACGATATGATCTTATATAGTTTTTTTCCTTGAGAAAGAGAACCCCATAAAGTTGCATTGAAAGCTCTTAACTTTACAAATCTCATTTTATGAGCTTTTAGTATAACGACAACGTCACAATGCAATTTTCTTGTTGGCTGTACCTACAAGATCCGTTTTCCTACCGAACTAGCTTACGATATATGTGTATCCGTGCCAAGTGTGGTTGGACCCCATTTTCTTAAAGCAATTTGACGACAAGATATTAATTTATTTAATTTACTTACCTGATCTGAAGTCCAAGAAGATGTTATAATATGATGTTTATATCATTAGCCTTCTGAATAAAAACATTTTTCAAAATGTTATAACGTGTTTTTTAAGTGTGTACGAGTATCTTTATTTTATTAGTTATTGAAAATATTTAGAGACATGATGTATTTTTTTTTCATCTGGGCAACGAAGCAGGTTTTGAACAAAACACATCCGTATTTACTTAACAATTGTTTTTAAATAATAAAACTGAACAACGCTATTGCCAATGCCTATTTGTAATTAATATATGAATATAATTATATTACTTTAAACCTCATTCTTTGTGAAGTATATATTAATGTGAGTGCAAGCTTAATGTGTTTTTTGTAAATCCAGCTAATAGTTTATTTATGAAGGCTTACCAAAGCCTTCATAAATAAACTATCAATATTTTATGCAACATTACTTTAGAGACTTTATACATTAACTCCTCAGGTCGCGTTTTCTATTATATAATTGTTTTAAAATAATAAAACTGCACGGAATGAATAGTGGTTTAATTGATCGCCACGCCGTTTTCTACTACACTGAGTGTTGTGTGTTCAAACTCTGGGTGATGGCTTGCAAGAAATGAATAGCTCCACATCTAGAAGGTATGATTCAAGTCAGGAACCGGTCGATGTCGGTATAGTCTTTAATAAATTTAAATAAACAATTCTTTTATATTAATCTGAATCTCAGAAACGGCTTTAATAATTTTCATGAAATTTTTTAGCAGTATTTTACTAAATACCCAAACCCTACTACTGTAGGGTTTTGGGGGCGATAAATCCATCTAGCTAGGATTAATTTTTAGAATAAATACAAAAAAGCAGGCACTGTGTACAGAACAGAATAAAAACCTGTTTCTATATAATAAATCTTCAGTGATAATTTATTTTAGCCCTCCAGAAAACGAAAGGCGACTTAGGGTCTTTAGTTTTTCCAGAAAACGAAAGACCCTAAGTCGCCTTTCGTTTTCTGGAGGTTTCAAAATGACTACTATTTATTTCAGTATGAAATAATTTTCATATATTTTAAAAATATCATACCACTACATCATCTAAAAAAATATAAAGAAGTTGTCTTTAATGTATGCCCCATATCGTCATGGAGCTGTCGATAGTCCGTCATTGTTGCAATGACGGACTATCGACTGCTGATCTCAACTGAGATATAGATGGCTAGACCTGCGTACTAAGCAATAAAGTTTTTTTAGTTTTGTAAGGAAAGTTTCAAAATGGAAACAAGTTGCAATATAGATTTTATATAAGACAAAAAGGTTGCAGACTACTTTATAAATCCAGTTAATATTAATGTTGGTTTAGTATTCACATAATAACTATGTGAACTGTTACAAATGTGAGTAAATGTTATACAAGTCTGGTGGTCGTTTGTACAAGGGCAAATGCTTAAATTGTTGTACAAAGGGCATGGGAGAACCATTTAAATTCGAATTATCTAACAATAGATAGATAAAATACCTATATAAATCTACAATCTACAGAACACGTGTATATATTGTGATATCTTTAGATTTTAATAAAGATATTTTTTTGTGTAAAACTTTGTAAGTACACTCCATTTTTATGTATGAGTATGTTAAAGTTGAGCAACTTTGCCTAATGAAAACAATGAGTAGAATTTCGATTATATTCGATATATTCGATATATATATATTTAGATTCGATATATATTCGATAGAGCAAATACTCATTTCGAATGCACACAATACAACAATGCAGCATGGTCACCAATACGACGGAGGCCTATTGAGATACTACTACATCATAAGGTCTCCAGTCTCACTCACCAATAGAAGATGACAGCACGAATGCTGTCATTTTTGGATAGTTGTTAAATTATGTATTATGAATGAATGTTATTTTCATAATGTAGAATTATAATTCTTACATGAAACAATATGCAATAACGCATTAGAGTCTAAATAATATCTATTAACTGAGAACTTAGGTATAACTGATGATGACCATTTGTAAAAAATGAATTAAAGTTCAATGAAAGGTTTATTTTTTGGTTTTAGAAGTTAAACCTGGAATAAGTTACATTTAGAATAACTTAAACAGCTTCATCGATTTCGCTCACAAAAATGCAAAACTTAACCTTTTTTATAACGATTAACTTTTCTTTTTACTCTTTTTAAATTTATTTTCTATTAATCTATGCTTCTATTGCATTTTAACACTGCTTTTAATTTTTGTTTTCGTGGTTATATGAATCTCGACAGGCTTTCTTAGGAGAAGTCTATGTCCAGTAGTGATCTGTTAAAACTGTTGATGATGATGGCAGACTTCAATTAGTCCAGGTATTCGACTGCCTCGGTGGCGTAGTGGTAGCGTATGCGACTGCTGTGCTAGAGGTCTCGGGTTCGATTCCTGAGTTGGACCAAATGTTTGTATGATCTGCAGATATTTGTTTCGGAGTTTGGGTGTTTTCTATGTATAATATGTGTATGTATTTTCACAAAAAATGTACATATTAATATCAGTTGTTTAGGACCCATAGTACAAGTTCTGCTTAGCTTGGGACTAGATGGCGTTGTAAGTTTAACTGTCCAAATATATTTATTATTTATTATTATTATTGTAATAGCAGTTCCATAGTACAATCGACTTTTGAGCCTTCTTTTTTGCTCTTACAGCGTACTTTTAGGTCAGATATAATAACAACTACGACGAGCACGAGGAGAGTAATATTTATAATGCAGGAACTCCTGTTCTTCACTTCTCTAATACTACATGGTAATGTGTGGCTCCTGATGACTTACAGCTACATTATATATCCTACACCCATCGCTACAATACATATAATCACGTCTTAATCTTACCGAGATACAGAGTGTACGAATACTATGTGATCGATATAGACTCATGTCTGAAATATGCTGAGATAGCTGGTCAGGCTTATCTATGTATATATTATATCAATTAATACAACCAACATATGACGCAGGAATAGACCTAATCAACAACCTATAATGCCTCACTGCTGAGCTCGGGTCTCCTCTCAGGAGAGCGTTAAGGCCACACGTACCCGCGCTGGCCGTGTGCGGGTTGGGGATTGGCAAGACAACGTTATGCCACATAATCTTGCCGTTGGATGTTTTCAAGCTGCCCAAAGGCCTTCAACTAAGCTTCACAACTGGGATAGTGATAGCAACCGAGACCGACTGCTTAACATGACTTCCGAATCACGGAAACGCTTATGATATCATGCCACCAGCGGTCACCCATCCAGGTACTGACCACGCTGACATTGCTTACCCTCGATGATTGTTTCTAATCACCGAGTGCAACTGGGCTATGAGCGCCTCTTTTTTGACCTCGATTTATAGTTAAAGTATTCTAAATCTTGCAATAAACAACTTTCTTATTTATTCACGTAAAATGCCTATTTGATATTAGTATAAAATATATTTTACTTTAAACCTCATACTTTATGAAGTATATATTAGTACGAGTGCTAGCTTAATGTGTTTTTGAAAATCCAGCTCAACATGTTTTTGTAAGCCCTCATTAATATACTATAAATATTTTACGCTTTAAACATTAACTCCTCAGGGCACATTATCTATTACAACTTAGCTAGTATAAAATGTGGTATGATAAAAGATTTACATTAGAAATAAAATTGATATTTATTTAGTCGGATGGTAATGGTATTACTTTTAAATCCTAATATTAAATACAGTCCTTAACGTAAAGCTTGATCTCTGCGACGGATGGGTAAGAAACCAACGAAGTGACATTGAACAAATTGTTTGGTTTTGTATCACCTATATTTTAATTATTTATGTGATAGTTTCATCACAAACGAATGCAATACATTATCAATATAAATAACCACGTCTAGGAGTACCTCGTAAGATTTAAAATGACACTAGCGACCACCTGAAATTCATAATGATTACTCAAGAAGTAGACTTGAGTATTTATTCCCTTGGGGCAGTGAAAAAATCTAATTGCTAAGTCAACGCAATCAAATGATAGAGCCGTTTATGCTGTAAATTTTCAACACCCGCAAGGGAATTAAATACAGGATACTTCCCGCGAGCTCAGCAACGTCTTATAGCACGGATAAACAGAAAATTGCGAAAAGCATAAATTTTAGTTACATTACGTAATATACCTACGGGTTTGTACAGAACCCTAGGTGCGCGAGTCCGACTCGCACTTGGTCAGTTTTTTCCTACTTTATTTGGGGCCGGTACAATTTATTTTCTTCTTACATTTCACTTGTCATTTATAGCTTACAATCTTCCTGATCAGATCCTCTTTTACACAGACCATCACTTTTTATAAGCTTTTATTTAGTATCACCTGTCCCGATGATGTGATCAAATCTTGCAAGTTAAATTTAATCCACTCCCCGATTTCCGTTTGTGCTGAAATTTTAAATGTCCCTTTAGTTCTGATGACAATGCAATTATATATGATGAAAATTTTATAAACAGATTTTTGATGTATGCCACAGTATAAATATACTTTCATTTGCATTTAGTGAAAAACTCTTCATTTTAAATTACAAACAGATACTTATATTTTATTATTTGAACAGATGTATATATTTAAAAATGTATATCACTATAGCAATAAGTAGTAAGGTTTTCTTAATACAGGTTTTGTCTAGTTAGGGATTAGACTGTCGTATATTACAAAATATAATACAATTAAAATACGGAGACATAGAACAAATTATCGTACTCATTACAAAATAATTATTCATTGCTGTTAATAGAACCACGGGTCTATTTAATATACGTTTTGCGGCTGGAACTTATACCATTTTCTTAGGAAACTTAAACAACAACAAGTCAAGTTTGGTCTCAAACTATAACAATGTACTATAAGTTCATACATACCGACTATTCCACACGTACTAAGTTAAATTACCATATTTGAATCCACTTAAAGTATCCGTGCAACATTACTTGGCTTCGTTAACTTTGGTAATCAATCAACGGATGAATCAATTAATTTATTAATGAAGACATGTCCCGTTATAATAAAATTACCTCTAGACAGGTAGTTTACATTAAATTTAATTTCAATCGTGACTTGAGGCGCAGGTTGAACGAAGTGAGATGTGACTCCTGCTAAAGGTCCTGTTTCTTTCAAGGAATTTATGTAATATCATTTAATTAAGACTAAATGATTCACAATCAAAAGTGATAATATTATTATTTCTAATTTTTTTATGTACAGATATTATTTGAGCAGCGAGTAGCTAAGTAATACTAGGAGATTGGTGGTTATGGTATCAAATACAGCAAGTCCTTTTCAAATATTATTTTATGAAGCTAATATTAAATATCAGTATTATGCCGATATTGAACACGGGAATTCCAGCAGTAATATTCTTATTAGAACACAACGGCAACTTATAACTAATAGTTAAGAGTTATAAGTTTATTTCGAATATCATTTAGGTCGAAGATTGCATTATAATTTCATAATTATTATTGATTGTATATTGACTTGTGATATAGGTAATTAAAGTGTTAGAATTCACAGATATTAAAAAGTATTAAAAAACTATAATATTAGTTATTAGGATATGAAAGCAATAGATTAAACATTTCAAATTCCCATCTCTTTATCTCGAATTCTCTGTTGTCGGGCAATTCATTAAACTTGTATTAGTAATTTATTATACTGATACAATAGTAGCAATATTTAATAGTACAATATTTAGAGACTTGTCTATGCAAGCTGCGAAATTAATTAGTACATTGGTGCAATTCATATTAAATTCACTTTCTTGTGTTGAAAATAAATCCTGTGAATTATAGATCAGTATTTACGCTTACGCCATTGAGACAGTCTAATAATAGTTTGAATTCTAGTTCTAGTACACGTCAACTGGATGTTGCGAAATTGACTGAGTCTGATGTGTGTAGCGGTTGTATACGTACGTCCTGTTGTTGCGTATACCGTACACGGTTTTTTGTTTTGCAATATAACGATCTTGTAGTCCTTCAAAGTGGGTGTGAAACTCTATGTAAAAATGAATGTTATTGTCAAAAAAAAAATTTCAACGTCATCAAGCATACAGAGCATTCGTTGTTTTAAGATATTAAAATCAAAACTATTTTCAATTCGGTTATAATTATTGTCATTGAGTAATGAATTGTTCAATGGTTTGTCCATCACAGTTTCTTTTACTTCAAATTGCTATAAGACAATAATTATTGTCATTAACCAGGGCAATAACCACGGACAGTTGGCTCACAGCCTAACCTGTATAGTAGCCATGCCAATATCACGAAGTAGGTGACATTTAACTACGGTAATTGGCCTCTCAGGCTCAGATGTTGCTTGGAGTAACGCCAAAGGTAATTTTTGAGGTTGATAACGACACCAGCCTTCCTAATTGACCGTTTGTTTAAGAAAATGTAAAGTAGTAACTATTAATAAAGTTCACTTTAGATTTCCCTTCTTTGTTTTTTGTATCCAGAAAACTATTGAGGTATATATGGGTATTTTTCTTGAATTAGTCAACCATATTTAACTTTACTAGTTAGGAAACAAGAAGCCACTAGTTGGCTATCCAACGACTGACTAAGGTTTCCGTATATAATAAAGCAGTTTTAAGACATGATGACTTATGTTTATTATTATTGTTGTTTTGTATTGGTTAATGTGCTTACGGGCCCATGTAGTCGCTTAACAACAACGACCTTTTACAAATAAGGAATAAAATCTCAATATTTTTTAATTTTTATTATTTATTATAATAGTGCCTGCTTATGTAACTTCAATGAAAATATAGTATTAATGAGTTGTTCTTCTAATGTAGACAAAAAGGACTAGCAATGACCGTTCGCCAGCCACTCATAAGTCAGTGTTTATGCAGTAGGTAGGTATAATTTTATTGCTACACAATACTATCATTAATTTGCCTTTAATACCATAGCATCTTTTCTTGCATACTACCTACATGTACTTTTATTTACATTTAAATAATGTCAATAATAGTTTCTAGTACCTTCCCCACTGTTTTTATTACGTAGTAGCATTTATTTTGCTCGATTAGTCATACCTAACTTTTAATACTCAGATTTATAACAGAGATAATACTGGTAACGTCTTGTTTTGGACTTGACGTCACCAAAATAGAAAAGTGAGTAAAATCTTCAACAAATATGAAACATAAAACCACATTGAGGAAATGTTAGAAATAGGTAAAATTACCACTCAATAAATGTTCGACCTTTATCGAAGTTTCCAAGTCACCCATTTACCTAAAGGGAAGTTTTGTCAAAGAAACCTTTCTGTGGGCGGTATAATGACCGGTGCTGGCTATAAGTTATAATGATGGGAACACTCGAGGACACACTGTGTGAGCACCGAGGGACGATTGTCATAGTTCACGTAATGATATATGGGCTAAGGGTGGAGAGTTGTGTAATGTGTTCAAGTCTGTTTATGGGCATGAGATATTCTTGAAATCTAAGAGTGGTTTATTTTTATGGAGATACGTTTTTGTTTTTCTTTTGTTTTTTTTTTACATTTTTTTTTTCTATCCCACGGTTGTCTGGAAGAAATTGCTTTTTAGCGATAAGGCCGCCATTTGTACACGGTAAGTCAATTGATGTATTATGTATACTATATATTTATGTAAACTGTAATATCTGTTGCACAATAAAGTGTATTCTATCTATCTATCTGTCCAATTTTTGGCCTCGACTGCACCTGCGTATATATCGGTAATCGCGACAAAATGTAGCCTATTAATTTTCCAAGGTCCAGTCAAATTTTATACTGAAATTTATAGGAAATTATCTTAGGAAATGTTCTATAACTATTATTTCTTATGATGGAACAGATCGAAGTCCTCGTTCGAATTTTTGTAATAACGAGTGAGTGGGTAACTTCTAAAGAACGACAGGCAACTCAGCAACCGGGAATTGTTGAAAACCATATTGTATCCGGTTGAGTGTTCCTTCGATGGTTCACAAATGGTCAAGTGGCAGTGTTATGAGTCTTCTAACAAATAACGATCATATTTTCTTTTCTCTATATGTTACATAATATCAAATCATCTCTATAATATGCGACATAGTAATTCAATAAGATGAGTACGGAAAACATGTTGGAAATATTCATAATTAAATCTTAGGCTTAACAAAAAGACAGGATGTTACTTTTAGTATTTTGTTTTCAATTACATCATTGTGTCATAATCATAATTTCCAATATTAAGTTATTTAATAGAATACATTTTTATCCTTTAAAAGGCATGAGTATATGCCCAAAAGTGCCTATGCATTACATTGTTGTGCCACAAAACGTGTCTGTGTGTGTAAATCTGTGAATGTTTTAATTTTTGTGTAATTTTGTAGTGACAGGCTATCGTTTTTCTATTTGAGTCTAACGATTGTAGATATGTGTAAAGATTACTCATTAATTGAATATTTATTTATTTCAGTGTTTTAATTTTTTTGGAAGAATAAGCTTCTTTTATAAGCATTTTCATAGGGATTATAAGTCAGTTAAGAACAGTGTCTTACACTTTTTCTGATTTTGTGTTACTAAATTATAGATATGTTTGCTTTATGTTATTGCAGTATCTAACAGTTTATTAATCATTCGTGAAATTACAAAGTCTACATTTAAATGTAGACTTTGTAATTTTACGAATAATTTCAAAATAAAAGTGCTTTTCTTTCAATTGTTGAGCTGAGACTGTCACACTCTTTCTGCGAGGTGATTTATACCATCGTCTTTTATCTCACTTGTAAGAGAACAATGGTTGATCGTCTTCTCTCTTTTCATGACTTCCTTAGGGTTTCCTTTCGTTATATTTTAGACGAAATGCTTATAAAACTAGATGACCCGACGAACTTCGCACCACCTTATTTACATATCTGATTCAGCTTTCCACAGGAAGTGTACCTAAGTCTCGGCCCAAAAATAATTACTTTTTCCGTTATCTCTTATTTATTCTATATAAACCTTGTCCTAACATTAACGAACACATCAAAAAAATATTACTTATTTTGGTGCAGCCGATTGGTAGTTTTTGCGTGTACATATATTTCAGCGATTCATTTTTGATATGGTGGGTTGACAACTGTTTATCTTTGAAAAATACGTTAAACCATTAAACTAAAACAATATTTAATGATAGGTAATCATTTAGTTTACTAAGTATTCAAGGCGTTACTTGGTACAATAATAAAGAAATCAAAAGTACTTGATTATTTAATTTAGAGAGACTACTAAAACTAGTTGCTATGGTTGTTGACATTCAGTTCCCTGAAGGCATATTTAATATATGCTACTAAAAACTACATCAAGCTTTATGACCAGAATTTAATTACTAAGGCCACCTTTTTTACGCATGTGAACCCAATTCCAGCATAATTATTATATTTAGCGTAGATATCAAGGTTATCAACTGTATTAACTATATATACCACTCATTACTAATGATCATAAAAAATAAATAAAACAGTGTCAATTATACTAATAAAGTTAGGAAATTAATTTAATTTTTAATAATGGAGAATGGTTGTCCGTTCTCAACCTTAAGTTCCCCTTTGATCAAGGATGGTATATCCTTAATTGTACTGATCAAACAACAATATAAAACAATTAAATCTGATTTACATATTTCAAAGTTGCTGATTGCGTTAATTATTGCAAAGAAAAAGTATGTTTATTTGTTGAAATTACTGCGGGAGGTTGAACCTTAATATTTAATTTGAAAGTTCAATTTTTAATGGATTATTTATTTTTGGTGACTTTAAAGTCAGAGATGTTGAATTCAGGACCCACCCAAGACAAACGTCTACTTATTATGTGATGATTATGATCATTCGTTCTGTATCTGCTTGTAATTTATCTATAAATGGCAACATATATTTAAAGAATTTAAGACCATATTATTATGATGATGTTCACTTCAACATATACAATGTAACACTAAACATATAGAATACGATACGTGATTGTTTTCTATTTGTTATTGCTATAAGTTATACCATATGTTGATAATGTTTCGTCTGACTCTTGTACAAGTATATTTTTGATTAGTTTCAAAGGATCATTGCACTCGATACCCACAATTTCAAAAATCAAATCGCTTTCAATGAAAGTCTTAAGTTTTCGTCGGATTATCATAAAATCATATATTCAAAGTTAACGTCAATTTGTAAAACAAATGATAATAGAATTAAATTTCTTAGTATCATTTTTTTAAAAACGCGCCTAATTTTTCATAGCCATTATTGCGATTAGGAAACAGCAATTTCGTTTTAAGAATACTTTATTAAAAACTGCTTTGATCGAGATTTTTTCAGATTAATTGTAGGACACTTTTTATAAACCTTTCATTCAAATTTAAGTGGGACCATATTACAGGTATTGATGAGGTAAAAAATATAAACAAAATACAATGGAATTGAGTTTTTTGATTAATCAACTTAAAAGATTCCAATAATTGTCGTTGTTACTACATGAATTAAATCTCGAATCTGTATTCGTATCATTAAACACTCAATACGTTTACGTATGAGATGCCACCGATGCTTTAATCGAGTTTTATAATTTTACACGCAGGTGCTCTGGTTCTCATCGCAAAGGTCCTGGTGACATTTGTCCGGCCTTCCGATTAGTGGGTCAATGTGACTTGAGCGTGTAATTTTTAACTCGAGCAGAATACTTCGAATGTTGACTAATAGAATACGGCATTTATAACTTATACAAAAAGTAAAGAACGTGTGGTAAGGGTTTGATATGTTTAATTACAATGTAATTAACTTAAATAGTATTTAAATAGAGTTCGATTATAATGTTATAGTTTTTAACGGTACGGTATCACATAATCTTAGATTTACGTTTTAAAGACACTGCTTACATAAATAAAACCCAACAACCAATCTAATGCCTAGTTACTGAATGCGAGTAGCCCAATATCAATCAGTATGCGTGCAATGGGAGAGGTCTATGTACAGCAGGAGACTGTAAGAGGCTGTCTGATGATGATGACGATAATTTATATCAAATATATGCTACATGAATATTTTCACTTCACTAAAATCGATGACTTTAATCAAAAACAAATAGATAGATTGAAAAGAGTACCTAAAATGTGGAATGGTGTGTACAAAGGGCGGCCTTATTGCAAGTAATGAATTATGAAAAAAAATAAAACCCGATTGCGTCAATATTATATATAAAATATAATATATAAGTTATGCAAATATATATTCGTAATACCGATCCTTATTTTGATACCACAGTCGATGTGTTTCGAAAAACATTTTTTTTCTTAGATTACTTTTTGGCTACCCAAATCATTAATTTTGCTTTTTTTTTTATTTAGATGTACCCTGTTTGACTCTTATGACTAAGACGAATCTATGGACACCTTTCACATAAAAATACGACAAACTGTTCAGGCTCTGGGGTGTACCAAAAAAATATACATACATGTTCACGGCGTCCTTGAAGTTGTTCAAAAATATGTATAGCTCGGGCAGACTTTGCGTATAGGTAGAAACTACTTTGAGGACGAGGTGAAGTGAAGAATCTAGCTGGGTTAGACAGCGCTTGGGAAGCTTCGTTTGGTCTTCTCATCGTCGATCCCACAGCGCCTAAAGACTTCAATGCGTGGGTCCCACCCATAATGACATACGGAGCTGAATGTGGACACTTACGGTACGGCTGGTCCATAAGTTCAAACTCGCTTAGCGTGATATGGAGAGGGATATGCTCGGCTTTTCTCTAAGGGATCGCATCAGAAACGAGGTGATACGTCCAAGAACCAGGTTCGTCGACATAGCCCACAGGATTAGTAAGCTGAAGTGGCAGTGGGCTGGATACATTTACCGTACAACCGATAACCGTTGGGGTAAGCGAGTTCTTGAGAGGAGACCGCGTCTCGGTAAACGTAGGGTAGGACGTCCACAGGCCAGATGGAGCGATGATTTGCGCAAGACGGCTGGAAGGAGCGGGATGGGAGAAGTCGAGGATCGAACTAAGTAGCGTGTAATTGGAGAGGCCTAAAACCAGCAGTGGACTGCGATAGGCTGATGATACATACATACACTCGAAAAACATAACCCTCCTTCTTTTGCAGTCGGGTAAAATACTTAGGTCCCTGTTCGTCTATTGAGACCCAATCTTTAATACCGTATTTATGGAACATGTCTAAAGACATCACTTATACCAATACCATGCCATTGATGATGCCATCGTTATTTACTTGCATGCCTGTTGTAAAAAAATATTCTAGGTAAAATTTAAGAACGTTTTTAACATTCTTTTCAAGCCTGAATACTTTGCGACTAGATGGCACTGTTGTCGAAGTACTATTCATACTATTATTTTTTTATTTTTGTATTCATTTTATTATCATGAAAGTCTCAAAAATGAGGCAAATAATGCAATTTAACTTATTGAGGTAGTGTATTAATAAGATTTTTAATAGAATAAGGGCAGAAGACAAATGTCAAAGAGAATGTTTTCGCAAAATGACAGGGCCACTGTTTTGTACTTATTAAAATGTTAAACAGTGATGCAACAAAAGTAAAATTTACACGTAATGAACACAGGGGTCTATTCGGCGGTTTGTATTTTGGTTTAATTATGTAATAAAGGTCAACGTTTTCAAGGCACTGTTACTGTATTACAGGAATTCGCTTAAACTTGTACTTGACCATATTGTAATAACAAGGTCAGCAAATTCAATAATGATCACGGAATTAAAATCATGTATTCGAATCGTGTTATTGTTACACATCTTGGTGACACTGTGGTCATTCTCATCTCTCACGAAATACCCTCAATCAACAAACCTTAATGTCCCACTGCTGAGGTCGGGTCTCCTCTCAGGAGAGGGTTAAGGCCAACCATCCCCACGCGGGCCAAGTGCGGGTTGAGAAAATACCCTTTAGGGTGTTTTAATATAGATTTCTGGTCTCAGTTCTCCATAAAAGCTTTGCTTGTGTCTCTCATTTAACGAATTTAATAATAAAAATATATATTAGTATTAGAGGCATTTTATCATTTGATATTCATCATTATTGGTGAAGATTATTGTGACTCCATATTAATGAATTGTTTCATCTATTTGAATAAAATATTATGAAGAGGAAAGATTTGATTGTTTGTTTGCTTACATTGAAAAAGCTCCGAAACTCAGTAGTTTTGGAGTTGTTCATTAGTCGGATCAGTTTCCGACTTAAAAAATTCTTTCACTATTAGAAAGCTAAATCATCCCCGTGTTACATAGACTATATTACATTTGCAAAAAAGTTAGGGATCCGAATGAAAACTTCGAGACTTGGTCGAGTGTTGTAAGCTTGGAAAGTTTACTAAGATTGTCTACCAGTGCAAAGCCGGGGCGGGCCGCTAGTTAAACATAAATTCATCAATCTCACAAGACACTGGCATAATATTAAATCTTGCACGCCATCTGCGATACTCCAAATTATATTATGGACACATTTATTAAGTCTAATATATTGAAAATCCGTACGTAACACGAATATTCAATATGAGAAAAATGCGGTTTTTGTTCTCAAAAATAATTATTAAATCTTAATTTCTATATAAATAATATATAGGAAATATACCTTAAGTCTATAAACGTAAATAAAAATATATTCCTTAATAGATCTCAAAAGTTTTCTTTCTAAAAACATTGTTAGTCGACATGAGGCCAGTCGGTTTTAGTAGGTATTCACAAAATAAATGTAAGCCAGTGCCTTAATTTATGAGCTTCTAAATGTACTGTACGATCCAGACCATTGCGTAATATATTTTTTACTGGATTTTATTATACACTTTTATTTTTTTGTATTAGTTAAAAAAAATTTTTGGTACAGATTGTTATTATTTTTCACTGATTTTCTAAACGGATTAAGCAATTATCTATTAGTTATGCGGCCCGTATAAATAGTTTAATAGGTAATTTAATTTGAATATTTGAAAAAATAATAATTAAAAGTTGGCTGTAAGGCTAACAACTTGATAGAATATAGCCAAGAGGCAGTTTCTACTGTGTTGAAAAAAAATTAATTTGATATAAGTTATCTTTGATAGAACTTTCTCTTCAAGTTTGAATGCGGACATTACTGGGTTTGACTGAGATCATGACGATGATGAATAATAAAGGGTAACCTTCTAGGGTGGAATTTCGGCTTTCCTTATATTTGGAAACGTATGGGCCAAATATCGTTTAGTTAATAAAGTGTTTCAGTTGCATGTTTATACTTAAACATGCAACTGAAACCCCCGCAACTCTGGAAATATTCCTGTTGCGGGGGTTTCAGTTGCATGTTTAACTTCACACACTCTCATAACGGGCATAAAAACACCCAGAACCAGAATGAATATCATTTCGTGTCTATGTGGCGCGAAGTGGGTGTGCTATTAATCAAAAAAATTAAGAAAAAAACAATGTCAAATTCAAATGTATAATATCCGTTAGAACTAACATTACATGGATTATGTAAATATGTTGAAGTTCAAGAGCACATAATAAGTAATCGAGACTAACTAAATCGAGATTTATTGCTCTCAAATCGAAAGGAGAATTGATTATATATCTGTTTCAAAATCAATTTATTATCAGTAACATAATACTGTCTAATACAAAAGGCGTAAAAATATGTTATCATACAGTTAATCAGAATTAACTAACACTTTTATTAAAACTAAGGCATTA
This sequence comes from Hyphantria cunea, assembly GCA_003709505.1. NCBI lineage: Eukaryota > Metazoa > Arthropoda > Insecta > Lepidoptera > Erebidae > Hyphantria > Hyphantria cunea. The sequence goes on from PKRV01000512.1 coordinate 1,240,992, forward strand.
ATGAGTAGCCGAACTGACTGTATGGTCTATTATATTATTATCATTTCATGTTAAGATTCAATTAGTTATCTATACTAATTTTATGAAACTTTGTATAATGTGTGTATAAAGAGTTTGATTATTTATTTGTCTGGTTAAATGCGCTTATCTCTGAAACTACTGGTCCGATTCGTAATTTTTTTTCAAAATTAGATAGTCCATTTATTGAGGAAGACTATGTGTTATTATATATTATAGAGCAGAGCATCAATGAAGAATGTTGCAAAACGTAGATTTTTTTTCTTTAGTAAGCTTTCATTGCGTATATTCTGCGTAAATGATAAATTTTGTGGAAATAATGTAGGAGAGAACTGTTCCTCTTGTTAAGATCTAAAAAAACTCACGACAACATATCTTTTACAGTTGTCTCAATATAACCTTTTTTATGGTGAATAAATTTGTTCCCGCGGTATAATATCACGCTACGCGCAATAGATGCAGACGGAGCTGTGTAGCACGTGGTCAGCTAGTATTTTTATAAAAAAATCTAATGACATATTAAAGTTCAACAAAGATTTGTGCGGATTCACACAAATCTTGAAACCATTCCCGGTAATTATAATTTGTACAAACATTATATAAATACGATAACAATCATTTAACACCGAATGAATAAATTAACATAAATTTAAAATTATAATCTGACGTACTGGATGTAACATTAATTAATTCAACTGCTGCTAAAATAATATATAACAAAATGAAGCACATCTGTTAGTGACTGTACATTAAAGATCTTATAGTGGCACAATGTGGTTGAACTTTTGACGAGTTCTGTGACCTTGGTCTAAATATTTAAAAAAATGAGCTGTTGTAGTGGGCGATATTAATAGTTTGTCGTGTTGAAGTATAGTAAGTACGTGATATAGTATAAGCCTTCATTGAAATCAAAACAAAAGATTAGGTGTATTTGTTTTGTGTTGTAAAAAGGTTTCGTTCTACATGTTTCTACTTTAAGATTATAATGTGATTTTAGTTAGTATTTCTCGTTTTTGTAATACACACATATTTATATATTAGAGTTTACTCACGACAAACTTCAAAACTATCTAATCGATTTTCAGGTTTTTTTTATGTGTGTTTCGTTGGCGTGCCTAAGATAGGACAGTTAACATCACGCTTAGAACAATAAGGGCCGAGTATGATTGATAAGACTCGCAGACGAAGATGCTTGGACGTTTGGATGCTAGCAATGAATATGTATAGATCGCATCGCAGAGTGCTGTGCCTTGTTTATTTAAACAAGAACTGATATACTTTTCTTATACCTTTTATTCGTAACAATTGGACTAGGACAATTTTAGTAAGTAATTTTTCTGTAAAGGATGAATACTTTACTTTTCTAGTTCGTTTATATCTTTTTGTTGATACAATACCAATTAACAAGTAAATATATATTATTTCTTCTGAAAACTTATTGATATTCTTCACTAAGACTTAGTCGTAAATGTTCAGATTCGTGCCGTTCGTTGTTCTTACAAAATCACTGCACAATTAGCAAGAAAAATTACGGCCATTAACTCCGTTATTCACTCGACGATTACTTATGAAACATTGTGAGAATTATCTGACTTATATTGCGTATTTAAAGAATTATTTTCAGAAGTTTCAAAGAGCTTTGTGGGTATTACGGAAATTAATTACTCGACTGCGCAAGGAGAAGGGTTATTTTTTTGCGGTGTTTTGGCTTTTTTATTTATTTTAAGGTCGTGTGTTATATTGTGACTCAAATAATATTCGAAATGATTTTCGAATCTCTTTGCACATAGATGTGAGTTATGAAACTGTAACCATTAATAAGTATTAGTCGGACTTGTCAATTATGAAGGTGTTTTAACAAATTGATCTTGTGTAGAAATATCCAGACATTATGTTTTGTAGAAACGAGATACAATTACAGCGGTACTTTATTGGTTTAAGTTTTATAAATGGTTTTAGTAGTTATTAAGATCGACCGGAAGATCGACCTATCAAGACGTCATAGAATACCGGTGTTAAGAATTAGTGAAAGAGATCAAGGACTACGAACTTCTTTATGGATGTGCTCAAGGAGTAACAGAATGTTTGTGCCTTTCGTATCATGCGTATCCATGACCAGTCACAGCCACAAGCCACTAGAGGATACATCTGCTCATTTTCCTCTTATTTCATAAAACAAAATAAAACCGTTATTTTTTTTCTTTTATTAAATTAAGACTAAATCCAGTGTTGCTGTCAACTTTACAAACATACACAAAACGAAGACAAAGAATAACCAGACTTAGGACAACAATTTGTGAATCACACAAAGTGTTGTCCTATATGGTTTGAACTAAAAACACTCAGTGCAGTTGAAAACGACGTCTCTACCGATTAAACACAAACTTAAATACCATCCACGCAGTCATACTTGCAAATGTATAAAAAACCATTTAGTCTACATGTGATTGTATTATTAAAGTGAAATATTTTCATCACTCCAGCTTACAACTAAGCTGTTGAATAGTAGAACTGTGCTTTTGTTTTTTACTTTTTAGATTGTTTGTTTGCCTATATATATTATATAACAAAATCGTGTTACTAATCTTGACTGACAAACCATGGAAAATACATTCAAATTGTTTGTTCTAAGAGCGTGTTTGTTTTAATTGAAACTATATTTTTTTTACTACATTCGTTACTACTACTTTTTTATATTGTTTTAAATAATGTAGTCTTTTATTTCATAGAATAGAGTTCGGGACATCAGCAGCAGTTGTTAAATATCATTAGCTCCAGTTATTATAGGACTGTACCTTTATTTCAATTAATCAAAAAATAAATAAATTTGAACTATTACTAAATATTAAAATTGATATATGAATACGAAATACATGTAATCCCTTTTTCCTAATCGTTAAGGCAGGCCCAGAGAGGGGCTTGGCTTATTAAATATGGATTATGTAAGACGGTTTAGGGTAAAGCCATTAGGAACCATTTATTTACTTAACTCTTAGGTTACATACACTTAATTTATTAGGTGTGTTTGGTCTTAGTCATATTTAAACAATAAATAATTTCCAAAGTTAAAAAATTTAAGGAGAGATACGGCTTACTATTTCATCATGAAGTTGACGATTCTTTTTTCAACATAAATTATTAGAACCTCCGACACCAGCTAGTGACATTCGGATATCTTTATCCTTAAATTGTTTTTATGTATGGCCCTGCCAAAATGACTTTTCTCAGCCTGATGGTGGTCACTAAACTAACTAACTAAAGAGTGGTCACTCAATTCTTTGCGAATGTAGACAATGCAACAATGGGGTATGGAGATCCACATCATGACGGCCCAGTGATAGTTCTGCATCAGTGGGCGTCCGGTCTCGCACTCACCAATGAAACACAAAAGCACGAACGCTGCCTTTTACGGCGATCTTCACGTTCGGGTTAAAATAAGCGTGGCTCTAATACTCTGTAAGTTTCTTTAAGTATGTAAGTTTTTTAGTAGTTGTAGTTGTAAATGAAGTGGCTTCCGTTCTCTGTCTACTTTCATCTTTTTGTTACTTCAATATGTATACATATAAACTTTTCCTTTGAATTAAAAACTAAAAAACTGTGATTAAATACGCTACGTAATTTGAAATATCTACATGAACTATATGGAAATTGTAGTAGAGAAAATACGAGAGCCACGCTTCGGCATGAATTGGCCGGCTCGGTATTCTCACTCTCTTAGTGAAACACAGCGTAAGCGCTGTTTCAGACCAGTTTTCTTTGAGGCCGTGGTATCACTTCGGTCGAGCCGGCCCGATCATGCGTAGTTACTTATTCATCATCACCCATAACCTAACACGGGCCACTTCTGGACTTAAGTCTCTCATTAGATTTATTTATTTATTTAAACAGGCTTACAGACTTATAAACATAATTATGGTTAATTCAAATAGGTGATCAAGTTGCTAACAACAAGCCGCCATATATAGGTAAGAATATATTACACTGGTCTAGTGCCAGGTCATGGACTTACATGATATGTATTTACAGATACAGACACATTACTATAGGAAAACATGTATACGCGGATATAAAAGAAAGCAAAAAAGAAACAAAATTATAAAATAAAATGGTAATGAAACCACAAAACACGTCCTCTTCTCTGTGTTCTATGCGTACAAAATATATCACATTTTACTTAAATTAAACTATCAGTTCGAGCATCGCATCAACACCTACATTAAAAAACCTTCCCGATAAAAGCTGCCTCACCGTGATCGGGTTAGTACAGAACAAGTCATACCGTACAGAGTATTAAAGTTCATTGAAGCCACGTGCATCTCGCAGAAGGAAGGATTGCTCCTGTAGTTAGTGGTCACAAAAGGCACACGTAGCAATGGTAGGAGGTTTTAGTCTACCAAACCACGTTGGCTAGACGGGTTGGTATAGAGTTTGTTTCAAACTTTTCTTCATTTTGCAAAGATATTATCCGGGGTCATCTGCTCCCTTAATCGCCTTTTGAATCACCCAGACAATTTTCTATAATATGTATATGCATATTCTGTCACAGATAGAATCGCTATTACTAAATACAACCTGTATCACTGACTGACTGCCTCGACGGCGCAGTGATAGCGTACTCGACTGCTGTGCATGAGGTCTCAAGTCCGATTCCCGGGTCGGTCCAAATGTTTGTATGATCTGCAAACATTTGTTTCGGAGTTTGGATGTCTGCTATGCATATATTTATTAATTTTTTTTAACTAGTCTATCAGTCAATCTAACTTTCATAGTACAAGCTCTGCTTAGTTTGAGGGTAGATGGCGTTGTGTGTCAAGTGTTCGTAATACATATTATAATAATTATTATATTATAGTGTCTAAGTTATATAAAGGAATCATTTTTAGTTACAGTACATACATGAATTGAGAATACATTGCAATCCCACAACGAGACACTGGCTGAATAACTAAACCACACCATTTTTACGCCTCATAAAAACGTTCTCAAACCACAAAAGAAGCTAATTCAAATCGCGTAAAATCCTTAATAAAAGAGATCCATTTTTGGGCCTAAATCATTGTGAAGTAGTTTTTTAATGCGTTATACGTGAAGTACGAACGTTTAGTTACCTGAGTCATTGCATACTAAACTATATATGGTGTACATGATGTTGAATATCGTATGTAAGATATGCTTTAGAGAGATGCTTGCTTAGGCTGTTTTATTTTTATGGTATATTATACGAAAAATCATTAGTAAATGTCTCAGGTCACCTCTTATCTATTTATTGGTTAAATGATGAAAACATTTTCGAAGTCCAAGAGTAACTTTATAATGGTCAATTTATTCAATAGAATCGAAAATAACTTATTATCGCCACCATCACGGCTGCATGGGATATACAACCTTCGAAGACTTACTGTTTTTGTTATTTATTCGCTACATTTTGTACTGTAGTACTGATAATATCTTCTATAAAATAAAAGGTAAGCCTAAACCTTTATGTTATATAATTTATTTGGTTTGAGTTTAAAAAATTTAGTAAAACACTTTCTGTTTTTGATAGTAGTAATTTAAAATGACATGTAAAATATTTTATCAAAAAACAAACGTTTATAGGTTGGTAATGATATATCTCCATTATTATTTTAGATTCCGATGAGGTATGATGAGAAATGCTAGAGACTAAATTATAGTTTTGACATATTCGAGAAGGTAGGCATAATTGAGACAGAATATTAGGCTTCTGTTACTTAAACTTTACCTCAGTCAATTGAAAAAAGGAAACTATACGGCATTGTTCTCTCAAACTTTCGTAAAAAATGACTAATGATAATAGTTTTATTAATGACCATAATGTTAGCATTAAATAAATTCCAGTAATTAATGAGTACGCTGCACAGTTAATTAAACATTAATTAGTCTTGATAAGCATAGTTAAAGTAACACTTGTGGTACAATTATAATTAGTTACCCTCTTTTAAAAATTAATCATGTTGTCTACAATATATTTATTTATATAATAAAAATGAGGTAAAATCGTTACAATTAACTATGTTTTCGTGTTTGGTTAACTTATTCGTAGAAAGCTTTACAATAAAGACAAATTGATGACATAAGTTCATTTATATCATCATTTTGAAAATCATCCACAGCATTTGCTAGTTTGCAGTCGGAAATATGCCTCGCATTAGAAAGCATCTATCGTGGGAGAGCCCCGCTTCGGCATGCACTGGCCGGCTCGACCGAAGTGATACCACGGCCTAACAGAAAAATGGGTGATACCGGAGGTCCATACCCCAACCTCTCCTAGGTATCCACAGTCAGCAAAAACATTCTGTTTTTCGTATAATCAATAGCTAGGTAGGGGGAGACCCACGCTTCGCTATGAATGGTTCGGCTCGATCGGAGTGATACCACGGCCTCACAGAAAACCGGTATTGAAACAGAATTTGCGCTGTGTTTCACCGAATCAGTGAGGATACCGGAGGCCAGTACCCTCAATCCCTGCCCACATCCCCCTCCCCAACCCCCATAGGCCGGAAGCGCGCTTGTGACGCCTCTGGTGTCCATGGGCGGCGGTAATCGCTTACCATTAGGCGATACATCTGCTCGTTTGCCCCCTATTCCATTTATAAAAAAAAAGAAAAAAAAGGATGTTTTGGCCTACTACATACTATGCTCACCATACGGGTTCGTATAAGGTTTGTGTTAAGATTTTCTTCTCTAGACGGGTTGATATAAAGGAATTGTGTTAAGTCGTCCTTCTCTTTTGCAGTGCTGTATTCCCGCATAAATCACGCGGGAAGACAGCACTGCAAAAGAGTAATCACGCGTAAATCATCCCTTACATCCGTTTTCAATAACTGGTCTCCAGTTGTAGCTAGAGATAGGTTATTGAAAACGATATTAATTTACCTTTAAAAAGTTTTGTTATTTTTTAATAACTTAAACTTGTCATAAAAAGAAAATAAAATTGATTCTGCAATCATATAGAAAAAATAACAACAAATGTTTAGACTATCTTCAGTTTTAACTAGAAATAGGTTATTGAAAATGGCCGTTAGTCGGATCTTTTGAAATCTGTGTGACATATGCGAATAAGGTAACTAAAACTTGTCATAAAAAGAAAATAAAATTGATTCTGCAATCATATAGAAAAAATAACAACAAATGTTTAGACTATCTTCAGTTTTAACTAGAAATAGGTTATTGAAAATGGCCGTTAGTCGGATCTTTTGAAATCTGTGTGACGTATGCGAATAAGGGTGATGACACACCGTATTCTTAATTCGTTACCACAGCGGTATATCTACACTATAGGCGAAAATTTGGTTTCACCAAAAAGCCATTAATCAGCGGTGGAAGTTGAAAGTGATTCATATCCATTATTGCCACGATATATAAATAAATATAATACAAGAATGTATAAACGCAAAGGTCATTCGGTTAATCTCAAGTATTCTGAGTTTTCGTCAAAAAGCATGTGCAATAAAGCACTTTGGTACTTCATTTATTGTACTGATGAATTATTTTATAAATGTAAAAACTATTTACACATGTATTACGTGTAAATATCTTAAAACGAATGTATTAAAATACTTCGCAGTACCAACTACATTCAGACCGCTATTAAAATGGTAACACCACATTGCTATATATCATATTTCCTATGACTAGGCTATTTAGTTGTCATATATTTCGAAACCAACTGAGTGAGTATACAGGCATTTGAAATAGTACATTAATTAACTATTTAGAGCATATCGCAATGTGATTGAGTGTAGGTATATGGAAGCCTATTTATATGTTTTCAATCTTAGTTTTAACCCTTCGTCATTGATGTCAATACAAATAAATAAATTAGCAATGTCTGTTTATAATATTTAAATAGCTTCTTTTTACTAAATGCACATGTATGTATACACGGTACATATACCAAAATATCTTTTTTACAATTTTTGTCTTACTGACTATCTGTATGTCTGTCAGCTGTCGGCTCGTTCACTTTGGATATGGAACGGCTTGACTATCACTGGTAGATAGCTGATTATATAAAGGGTAACTTAGGCTACTTTTTTTAAAACTAGCTTAACCCCTTCACCACAACGGCAGGTAACACTGCGAGACACAGCTAGTGTTCCATTAAAAAGGAAGTCAATAATTACCTAGTAACTTACTAAAGTTCTTTGATTAGTACAAAACCACTTATTGTAATAAATAATATCAAATAAATTACAGCCAGTCGCACTTTAGAAGCCATTAAATTTCTAATGCTATCTTTACACGCCTCCGAGGACTTGGCAATAGCACAAAAACTACAATCCTTAACAAACGCTCGTGCTATGTTAACACGCCTGCGAGGACTTGGCAGACGCTCACAAACTCCAATCCTTCACACGTTTGTGAATGCTTCCTTTGATCTGTGTTCCAAAACCGACACCGACTCGAGTCGGCAACATGCAACCCAAGCTAAACAGCACTTTTACATGCTCGTGTTTGTGAAGGGTTTACGAGGCATGCCACGCGTATAAACGCACCATGACGTGATCCAATACATGCAATTCGGTTCATAAATATCTACAATATTTCTCTCAAAGCGACTCACATACGTACTCGTATACAAACACCTTGAAAGTTTATACTATTTGTATAGTAAAACGTAATCAATATTCAAATTCTTTGATTAGTATTTCTTTATTATAATCAAATCAAACTACAGTATCTTCATCGTTTACATGTATGTACCTTAAGCGGCGGCCATGAAGGCGATGACCTTCGTTAAGGCGAGGCCTGTGTTGCTTTAGCTTTCATTGTAGGTTGTACACTAAACTAAACCATTCAGCCTTGCGTTGCCTTGCCACTTGAGGAGAGATTGTTCGCACATATCATCCGTATTTATTTGAACTGTATGATAGTTCAGCGTCATATCATAGCCTAGCCTTGCACGGAACCAATACTAATGCTAGTAATTTCCGCAGACACCAGGAAGCTTTATTACCGGCTGTGTGGTAATGGTGTATCCTGAATAACTACGGAAGGATCGCAGATGTTACGGGCCTAGGCCAAAGCTCGATTCGATGTAGGGCACCAAAATCGCTAAATCGAAACGTATTTCATTCTTTTCAATACATGGAAAACTTATTAGATTATTATGTTAATACTTATTAACTTTGTAATTATTAATATAATAAATAATCAGCTATGATAGACCTCTGCTTAGACTCTTTCTTAGTCGCTTTATATGACACCCTTATATCGTACACACACTTCTTAATTCGTCACGACACAATAATACATAAGAAATGTATGTTCTTTAAAAATATTCATGTATGTATTATATATCTTACGTGTTTTTGTGTGTGTGGTGCGAGTGGTGCTTTATTAACCATGAAAATGTACTTTTTTTGTTCCTATAAATATGGTATGGTGAACGAACATGACGCATATCTAAGTCAATTCCTACATTTGTAAGTTTACGTATTTCCTCAATAAAAATAGCTCAACATTTAGTTCTTGTTTCCTCTTATAAATTTTTATATTTTACTGTTTTTGCGATATTAACAAATAACATGAATTTTTGTTATATGTATGTAAGTGTTCTAAAAACAAATAAATAAATTGTTGATTTAAGCTGTTCAAATAGGTACAGACACTCTATACAAGTCTCTACGCATAATCTTATATTGCTTTGCCAGTCATTATTATGATACACCAGCATAAAATTGGCTTTGCATACTTTTTTGGTTAAACTTTTAATAATTCATAAACAAATTTAATATAGGCTTATCGATAAAAGTTCTAATTTTTACATAGTAAATTAAGTTGCTGTATATCTAAACATATGGATAACAATTTTAATTATGGTTGGTAACCACCATACATGTGTAAAGGTATTTATACTGCTTCATATTCCTAACGATTTATTAGGACATAATTACTTTAGGGTAAGATAATATTTGGCAAACATTTCGCAGAAAATGAAAATGAAATGCACTGTATTCATATTTCATTTATATTATGTTTTCTTTTTACATTTAAATAAATAATAAAAAAAAACATCACACATCTCACTCACGACCATCTGGTTCCAAACTGAGCTGAGTCTGCACTCTGATACCTAGACTGCTGACAAATATACTTATACATTTTTTTATGGAATAGGGGGCAAACGAGTACACTTATCGCCTGATAGTGACCGATTACCTCCACCCATGGAAACCCGCAACGCCAGAGACGTCACAACTGCGTCGCCTGCCCTTGGGGGATGGGGCAGGGGCTGAGGGAGGAGCCTTCGATATCCTCACTCACTCGTTGAAACACCCCGCAAGTATATTAACAAAATTTATGCAATATTTATAAGCAATAAATAGCAATTATTTTGTATACACCGATTAGTTGTTGAGAAAAGTTTTAAAGACATGTATTAAAGTTCTTTATCATTGTGATAGGCACAGGCAGTACATCGATAAGAATATCGAACACGATTCTTTTCTAATCCTAAAAATATTAGTTAGCTACAAATTGTTTTCCAAATAGAAACTCGGCTTAACACTGATATAAATTTCATAAGATCTTAACTGTCGTTTATCTAGACGTGAATCTAGATTCTAGACTAGTAACTGTTGCGGTGAAAGGTCATTATTAAGCAACATATAAAAGGAAATATCTGTAGCAATACGGACAAATCTATATATGGGAAATATGTGGTCAGCCAGAATAGTATATGTATTTGTATAGATATTACATTGAATTAACCGAAAAAAAGGTATTGCCGTGCTAAAGTCATTTAAATTGATCCGAATATCAGAAATTGAAGCTACAATATTATTCTATTCCATCATATAGCCTTTATTATTCTTAATTATTTGCAGTCGGCTCCTAGCTCAACCGGTTTTTACCTGAATATCAGTTGTTCCATAAAGCGATTTTCATCGAACCTCTGCAACCATGACGGCGTACTGAATTCGAAAGTCTGTACATTTAATAGCACTGACTTCTCCGTAACGATTACCATAGATGATCATGACAACCAGGACCGACATCGCCAAACTTCCATTCTACTAGCTGTTACCCAATAACACTTTTAGCCCGACCTGGAAATTGAACCCGAGTCCTCTTGATCGGAAGTCGCATACGTACTACCGCTACTAAGTAGTATACTATTCTAAACCTTCGCCCACTCGTATTTAGAAATATTTTTCCATGACCAAGTTCATTTACCGCAGGTAAGCTGACGTATGAAATGTACTGAGATGCGCGTGAGTCGATTACGTAGTTACAGCACTAAATGTGACCTTGTATCGCTTCTTCTACTTACTCGTCTTCATTCATTCATTGCAATAAAATAATACTAGTAATCATTGCGTAGCGACGAGTAGATGCGGCATCTTTGCATATTACTTGTCTGTTCTAGACAAACCTTCGGGTTTTGGAACATGGAACTCTAATTAATGAATACTAAGTGATTTTCAAGAGTGTCAACTGTTCTCATTGGTAACCATTCTAAACATATTGAGACCCCTCTGTGTCTTACAGAGCATTCTAAGCCTTCGGTTGCTATACGAATATTTTTGGCAATCATAACATGTAGTTAGAGCCCTAAAAATCCTACAACATTGTTTCTACAGAACTTCGATTATCCGTTATTCGCCTAGTTTTTGGGTTGTGAAGGTCTGATGGAAGTCGCTCCACGTCAAAATCAAAGTCCAATCTTATTGTAGTAGACTTAAAACAGACCCAATCTTTCTTTTGAAAAAATGGCTCGGAGGAAAAAGCAGATTATATATACATACATATTATGTATAATCAGTAAAATAATAAATTTTACGTCATTAGTCATTTTTTTAGCTTATGAAAGTCTTTTACTGTATTTTTCTGTAAAAATCCTATAGTAGGACATCTATAGTAGAAAACTATGTTCTGTTGCGACATCTACAAGGGCCATAGCATCAGCGTTCGCGCTGTGGCGTACGGAAAAACTATGGGGAAAAGTGAGGCGAGTGGGAGGCTGACCCGGACCGTTGAAACCTCACATTGAACGATGAGCACTCTCTTCCGTAGGTTTCCAACGAAGACGGTCCGGCCTTCATTACTTACTACTTGTACTTTTGGAACGTACCTCGGAAGTAAATACTAGTAATACAGTCTACTGCTTTTTTATTTACGTTCGCCTGGACCCTTAACTGTTCAATTTTCTTCAATCCTCATTAAATAAAGTTTCTATCTTTATGAATTTTTTGCTCTCGTGTTATCAGTCATGAAAGAAAAGGTAAGTATGTTTTGATACAATCCCCTAAACCATTTTCTTGAACTTTTTTCAGAAAAGTAGTTTATCAAAATACGCTGTTTCGGTTATACTACACACACGAAACACTAGAAACCCATAATGCCCCACTGCTGGGCTCAGATCTCCTCTCGGTTATACTGTTTTCTGACATATGTTTCCTTCAGATTTGTATGTTCGTAGAGCCGTTAAAATTCTAAGAAATCGTCATTTCAATGAAAGACGGATGTAGTAACGGGAGTACTCCAAAAATTCGCGTGATAAACGTATTTGCAAAAATGCCTACCTGACAAAAGGTTAAACTGTATAAAGGCAAATTCAATATAAAAATATTCCATAAGGATTAAATACCCTAAACATGATAAGAAAAGAATTAAATGCCATATCTACAAAAAATATTTCATAAGCTCCATGTAAGTATGTTACGGCAGACGAGTCTGGTCATCAACACACTTCTCAAGTGAGTCAATACGGCATTAGTTCAAGGATTTTGAATCATCTTTATTATCGTTTTTTTCACTTTAGCGGTCGTCGATCTTTTATATGGTAAACAATGTATATATATATATATATATATATATATATATATATATATATATATATATATATATATATATATATATATATATATATATATCATATATATATATACATACATAATAAGCGTGTTAATGTTATACGATAATGAAGAAAGATCAGATGTGTTACAGATTTCATATATCCAAAAAAAGTATATATGTATTTATATCATTTGTCTAATAAATAAAATTGAAGCGTTTGTTTGTGTTTTCAATTTAACAGCTTTTCACTAAATACATTTAAAGAATATACGGTACCTAGATCATAATGGCAATTTTAAAGTTTTTGTCAGTCTGTCTGTCTATCAGTTTGTTTTCTATTGGAATTTATTTACAAAAATAATTGGATTATGCCGTTTGGATAACAATACAATAATTTAAAATTGTATCTCCATCATTAAATCATCACCTGAATTGATATAAGGTGATCATTTAATGATGGAGCCTCGATAGTCAGCCTGTAAAATAGCTAATAAGTATTTGTTCATCTCATTCGTGTTGCCAAAACAGATTGGATTCGGTAAGAGTTAACTCCTCTGAAAAAAGCAACATTTTTCACTGGAACGTGGCTTACTTCTAAAATATGGCTCCACAACATAACTTATATACACCTACTCGTTATTTAACATTCTTAGACCTTTCATTTAGTCACCATAAATATGTCTAGAAGGATTTTGTGCTGTGAGTTCTTTATTACGCCTACTACTCAATTAAGTATTACCCAACTAGTGTTTATTGGTAACGGGGTTTCGTAATACAAAATAAAAATACTTGTATCTTTAAGGTAGTTGTAGGTAACAATTATTATAAAATTATTGGATAATATGATAATACCAAGACAGGAATAATACTTATATTGAAAGGAATTGACTTACTCTGTACCTATTTACTCGTAAAAAATTTATGAATAATTTTACCTTTAATTTCGCACTGGTTTAGTTATCAAATGCTAACGTAACAAGTAACGTTAATTTTATTTGCGAGATGTATTAATTTGAATTTAAATTATGGCTTATAAAATAAATTATGACTATATAGTAAGCTTTTCGTTGGAGAGCCATGCTTCGGCATGAATGGGCTGGCTCCAAAAGAGTGATATAACGGCCCTACAGAAAACCGGCGTGAAACAGCGCCTGGGCTGTTTCACCGAGTGAGTGAATATACCTGAGGCCCAAACTCTAGACTAAGGTAAACTTGCCTAGGTCTAGAACGGAACGCACAGATGCAAGAAAGGAGGTTACATGACCATATATAAGTTGTGAATTGTGCCCCAACGAAATCTTTTTTTATTCTGTAACCTTGACTATAGCCATACTAAGCGAGAGCATTGCACGATTGTACACGCAAGTAATAGATTAACATCATAATAAATAGCATGTTAACATGTTTAAGCCAGAAGGTATATCACGAACTGATAGGATAAGAAATCGTCTATATTATGTGACGTAGTACTGTTCAAAACTTGATAGTAATCAAATACGTGGGTGTAAAGTGTAATTCAACTTTGTAATATTATAGATACAATGATACTATTACTTATTGATCGATAACAATATGAGTTTATAGAGAGCTATTTTCATTTTTTTAATATTATTCATTATTGGTTATTGATACTCCTTAAGAATATTGAAGAAAATGAATTACATACCTTAATCTATACAAATAAATAAAATTGGAGTCTGTTTGTAATATTAAAATAGCCATACACGATACATATATATACACGATACGTATACCAAAATGAGGTTTTTTAAATTTTTGTCTACCAGTGTTCCGGCTAATCGCTAGAACGGTTGGACCAATTTTGGCGGGGACTTTTTATTTACTTCAAGTAAATTCTAAAATTTGAGCTAGTTGTCATAGAACGTCTATTCGTGTATGAATGCTTCTCCAAAGCCTTGCTTTTAAAGGTATTTTAAGTATTTTAGTGGAAAGTGGTTCTTAGCTTTACGTTGCATTCGGCACCTTTGGTTCTAGATTTTTCCATACAACATATATTTCTCACTGTATTAATCTACACTACACCACTGTTCACATCAATATGTTTACTCATAATAAAACTGAACGTAAAATATGTCTGTGGTGTATTTATTATATGAGGTAAAACCACTACAATCTTCCATTATCTATAAAGCCTATGTAGATATTTACCGTATTTAATATTGATTTGCGACAATACCCAAGTGTAGTATAAGTTATAGGTTATTAAATAAAACCCGGTTACATTGTATAGAGATATTGCTCTGTTCATCCTACACAATTGGTCTTGCAATGAAAAACACACACACACACTTAGGTAGAATGATTAACATTTAAGTTTATTCATTAGTTTCATAACTGTCTTGTACACTTTTGTTTCTTTGCAATACATAATGCATAAAGAGTATTCGATCTACATAGGTATATATGGCTGACATATTTTTGTTTCGGCACGATGCGAGCTGGTGTCTGTCTTAATCCTCGTCACAATTTTTAGTAAAAACGTGTTGTTAATATATTTTAATATATTTGAAATAATTTTTAGCCATATGGTTAATAGCTAGATTTCGAATGGCTAACTTTTTTATACCTAGTAGTGTATGTGACTGCTGTGTTAGAAGTCTCAGGTTCGATTTCTGAGACGGCACAAATGTTTGTATAATCTGCTAATATTTGTTTCGGAGTTGGGGTGTTTTTTATGTATTATAAGTATATATTTACAATAAAAGTATACATGTATTAATATCAGTTGTCTAGTACTCATAGTACAAGCCCTGCTTATGGACTAGATAGCGTTGTGAGTTAAAATGTCCGAAATATTTATACTTCTTATCTGCTAAAAGAAAAGTCTAGTAGCTTGTTCAGATGTCTTCCCGTACATAATAAGCAACATGATAAGCGATTAGGCGAAATTTTATTTTATTATATGAGTACTAACACCTTTGTACATGAATTTCTATATTCAACAGTAATATCTAAATATTGGATTTGAATGTATAAGTTATCGGCTTATTACTTGTAACATCATTTCAGGTAATTATTGATCGATGACGCTATGAGTTTATCGAGAGCTATTTTCAATTTTTGAATACTAATTAATTGACTCAAACAAACTCGTATACCTCTCCTATTGCCCGTAGCGTAATATTTTCCCCCGTTTTCATAACAATGTTCATTGGTGCTTCGCTCCTATTGGTCTCATCAATCATCATCAACATCAACAACCCATAATCTCCCACTGCTAGGTTCGAGTCTCCGGGTTAAGGTTGGGGACTGGTAAGACTACGTTGTGGCTACATAATCTTGCCGTTGGATGTTTATAAGCCGCCTAAAGGCCTCCAACTAAGCTTCACGACTGTTATCATATGATAACAACCGGGACGGACTGCTTAACTTGACATCCCAATCACGGAGACGCTCATGGTAACATGCCATCAGCGGTCACCCATCCAGGTACTGACCACGCCGTCGCTGCTTACCCGCGGTGATTATTTCTAATTACCGAGTGCAACTAGGCTATGTGCGCCTCTTATTTGTCTCAGCGTGATGATATATAGCCTATGGTCTTCCTCGATAAATGGGCTATCTAACACTGAAAGAATTTTTAAAATCGGACATATATCAGCTTTAGAAATTATAGTAATTAAAATTATGCAGAATCTTCTCAACTTTATAAAAAACTGCCCGTGGTTCACCATTTTAAAATTTAAATACAGCTAAGTAAAAAATTCTCAGCTTCGCACGATTTTTAGATTCTCTACAGTCTAAAGTGACACAATTAAATTATATTATTGCCTGATGTAAACTTATGTATGAACAGGCATTTTAAAGTAAATAATAGCAGAAATCTAAATTAAGTCAACATAACTAATATATTATTAATTCAGTTAGTGATTAATTTTAGTAAATTTTAATTTCAAGATAAACTATTAGTATCAATTAGTAGTAATTATAATTTTATGAATATACATGTGGGCAATGTAATATGTCGGCTTGGTACATAATTGTCGCTTGAAATTAACTAGCTGTTATGAATGAGTTGCAACATAGCTGTCAAAATGATATGGGGTAAAGGAGTTTAATTCGTGAATGACAAGGGAACGAGGGCTTAGACAGTTTGAGAATATTTATTTTATGTTACATTTCGAATTTTAGTAACCTTACAAATCAAATTTGATTAAAATATCATCGTGATGAAATTTTTTTGTGTATAAATTAACAATCGTATTTGAGTATTTCATATCAGGTGTAATGACAGTTGATATGAAACACTTAAGTGTGATTGTTTTATAGTGATTACTATATAAGCTTTTGACAGCTACTAGTTACTAGTTCAACCCGTTTTCCTGAATATCACTTTTACACGAAGCGACTGGCATCGGACTTCTGCAAACCCTGAGGGTGAACTTAGTTCGATGGTTCAACTAGTTTTCAGTATATTTGAGACTTCTATATAGCGATAAGTTATTGTAAAATAACCAGTAATGTATGAACTAGTAGCCGATCCCAAATCTTGGGAATAATAAAGGCTAGGAAGATGATGACTAGCTTTTGACAGCGGCTCCGGCGCGTAATTGTCGGTTGTCGCGATAAGGAGTAACGTATGTCCTTCCGCAAAAATCAAATTAGCCATCTACATGTCAAATTTTATTAAAATCGGTGCTAAAATTTAGCCGTAAAAACGTAACAAACGAACGGATAGACTTACTTTTTCGAATTCATAAAATTATTATGGATAGTAGTGTTGTATTGTGAATTGAAATAAAAAAAATATTTATGTAAAAGGTGACGTGTTGTTCAACGGCATTTGAACTGATTTCGTGTTGACAGTTGATTACCGTGGGCCAGTTGGTTCTCCAATTATTAGTAGAACTTCTTTTTCAACATTCAACTTCTTTGCGTTATATTAATCTCCATAATATAATCCATATCCTAATCATAGTTTCTCGACCTAGCAGCTCCGTTACCTTACGTTTACCTTTTACCTTCGAGGGGAATAGTATCACTTTATTTTTTTTAATTACGCAGTCTTATATAATTTTAATAAACTAGTAGTCGTCCAGAGGTGAAAATCGGACCATATTTTTTTACATTTCAGTTTTGTTTATTTACTTATATAAAATATCTTTACCGTATAAAATAAAAACATAAGAAACAACGATTTACAAAGTTTAATTATTATTTCTTTCTTTCTGAGCTTTCTGCTTAAAATTCAATACATAAAATAAAAAATTGGCGCTACGCAAACGTGTTGCCCGTTGCTAATGCTGGTCACTGGGTTACCATAGTTGCTGTTTCCGGTGGCGACAATCAGACACAGACACCGGTCGCTACTTCTGGTCACATTTCGTCGCTTGTTTTCCGTCTATCTCACAACGGACATCACGAATGCAACCCTCCGTTTGCGCAGCTCAGTACAATTGGAAGGAAATTTGTTAATGTTGCTTGTGTCTTCAACTGACGACTTTTAGTTTCCAGTTACCGACACCGAACACTTTTTGATCATCATGGGTATGTGTTCAGTGAAAGCACACAAAAAATATTTACGTATGCGTAGAGAGTGGATGATTTCATACCAGATTTATAATTTTCGTAAAAAAAAATTTCAATATTTTTGCTTCACGTATTTAAATGTAGAAACATCCCTTTTACAAAATTGTCATATTCAATTGACCTTTTGCCTTGACACTACAGCTGCATATAATATACCTAAGTAGCTCAACATTTCTTCCCAATGCCGCACTGTATTCAAAACCAAATGCCATCTATAATCTCCAAACAATATGCTGCGATGTGATCTCTATCCAACCAGTTGTCGCAACTCATAAGGCCATACGAAATGTTAATCGGTCGACAGGGGCCCGATGGATCATTACACCCAAGCGGCTTGCCGCTTGCGAAACGTACCTAATTGTAAATATTTGCATGTTGTATTTAATCCTTAAGTGTTCTGGTTTCGGTAGATTGGCTTCTGTTTGCTTAATAGTTGGCCTATTAATGTGATTATAGCTATTATTTTGTTGTTAGTTATATTTTAGACTGGCAAAGTGAAGAATGCAATTTAAAAAAAAAGAAGTTATTTTTAGAGTTCAGACGGTAGAAATGACAACGTATTTGATGATGGTAAACGTATTCAAAATTCCCCACAACAATTACTACATGATTAAGTTTTCCTTCTTCTTCTTTAGCTGATTACTGTCTACCAATTCTAATCAGCGTATCTGTATTTAAATAAAGAAATAGTAAATAAGAAATGCCAAACTAAACTCCAGATAGCGCTGCAGTGACCTCACCATTTGTTATACAAAAGCTGGGGAACTCCAAAAATAATAAGAGTAATTTTTCATATTCATATTGGCTTATCGCACACACACAATACACTTATCGTATTTGAAATAATATGCCAACTTGCGCTCTGTAATTTTATACAACAGAACCCACGGAGCCGTAATTCAAATCATTTTCATTTTTATTATACTTGTGTTAGTTTTATTAAGTGCTAACAGAACAGTGCGTCATAATTACGTCCTTCTTGTTTATATGTTAAGGTTACCTTGTAATCTAACTTGATTGCCTACGAAGTATGCGGTACGTGATTAGTCATATCCTTGCGTATTTACGCAACCCAGAGAAAAGTAGGTAGTCGAGCATAATTTACTTATTATTGTTTGTAGGATGTGGTACCATTTCTGTGGTTTAGTTTTTGACTTTACACGATAATCGCATTTTTCCCTTTTGTGGAATTTGCCACACAGAAACAACGTTGAAAGCCAATACCGAAAAATTAATTTCCTGTGTAATTTAAAACTTAAAGAATCACTTAATCGGAAAATAATTGAAGTTAAAGAATTTGTTTGGTTTAAAATTTAGAGTAAGTATAAGTATTGGAGAGGCCTATGTCCAGCAACGGATTGCGATAGACTGATGATGATGATAAAAAGTATACTTGGAGTTGATGCGTTCGACTGGAGAACATAAGAAAAATGCAAACATGAATAATTTAGAAACGTGCAACTGTATTTATGAAACGTTAATTAACTGTACTAATACAATCGCTATTAGTATACTTAATTTGTATTTCGATGGTTGTCAATGGATCTAGACTTTCGACAGAAGTCACATAGTCATAAATTATATTAGATGTAGTATGTGTATCGGTAATATAAGTATACCGTATTGGTAGCTTCGTTTCTAAACTAAGCTCTACTCGTAAATACCAACTAATAAAATACATAACTTCTTATATGCCTATTCAATTGGTTCAATTAACGGACGTGTTATTTGTCTTGGCTGTTCTTGAAGCTTTGTATGAGAAAGTTAACACCAATGCTAAGTTTAAGGGAGATTCTATTGGATTAATACTCAATCTTTGTTTCGTGAAAACAGTACAACTTAATTAATGATGCTAGTAAGTTATTATTCCATAGTCAAAGTAAATAGTTATAGTTCTCATGAAGATATGTGTTACATAAAACTGTGAAATACTTTAACTGAATTAGTCTAATTTTTATTCAGTTAACTCATCATAAAATTTGCCTGTGATTTAAGAAAACCAAATTGTTTGTAATTAAAAGGCAACAATTCACTTGTCAAGTAGAAACTTTCCTAAAATATAACATCCGACGGCTGATAATTCTCTGCTATCAAAACAAAGCCATGTATTACACAGGTGATTGCACAGCTCATCGAGCGAAATGTGAAACCTTCTAACCCCAATGATTTATGAATTTAAACAACAACAGCCATTTAATTTTTATATGATACGACTTCCCTATCGTCCTACAATGATTCTACAGAATTTTCGACAATTTTTCATTTTAAATTTGAGTATCAGTTAGAATTTTAGTTAGTGAATTCTGTTCTATAAAAGCCATGGTAGGTAAAAGTTTTAAGCTTAAAATGTTCCTTTTTATTTAAGTCATTAGATATTGTACTATTCACTGCCTTATATGAGGTTCATTACAATCTTAGATTGCATTAGAACCAAATTTATGATATCTAGCTCAGATATCTACATCACGTTGGTCGAAAGTTTAAGTCTCGTAATAAAAGTTGGCAATATAATTACCCGACTGCGAAAGAAGGAGTGTTAGGTTTTTCGTGTGTATGCATATCAGCTCTAGAAATATACATACATACATACAAAATGTATGTATATTTCTAGAGCTGATTTCCAGAGAGTGTCAATTGATTCGTCTTATAACAATAATAAAAAAAATTTCAAAAACATTTTTCAGTTCTTTCTATCTTTTCAGTACTTCAATGAATTTAATAAAGATAGCAGATATAGACGCAGTCGGGTTTTTTTGACCATCTATTATTATTTTTCTAGTATATTCGTAGTAAAGTAGTTAAGCATTGGTCCTGTCGGTCTGCTTCGGTATTCTACTGGATATACAACTGTCGGTCAAATGCGATATAATCACATTACAGTCCCCATTGTTTCTTTAATACGACACAATTTTTTATTATCATCAATCATCAACAACCCATAATGTCCCACTGCTGGGTTCGGGTCTTCTCTCAGGAGAGGGTAAAGGCCATACGTCCCCAAGCTGGCCAAGTGCGGGTTGGGGACTGGCAAAAATACGTTGTGGCAACTTATCTTGCCGTTGGATGATTTTTTTAAACCGCCCGAAGGCCTCCAATTAAGCTTCACGACTGTTATCGTATGATAACAACCGGGACCGACTGCTTAACGTGACCTGCGAATCGCGGAGACGCCTATGGTAACATGCCACCAGCGGTCATCATTTTCATTAATTCTATTTTATTAAGTTTGTAAAAAATCGTGAATATAGAGAAACATAACTTTGAAGGAATTTTTATTACTAGAATTGACCTGCAGTTTGCACTACAATCTTTGATCAGTAATTGAGATATCGGGTCGCTGTCGTGTCGTCGAATACCAGAAACCTTTTCCATTCATTGGTATCTGATGAATGGTTGAAATTATTTATATGTATCTCCGGTAATCAATCTGGTATATATCGTGCGTAAACAGACATTGGTAGTGATTTAAATCATTGTGAACAATCGTGTTTCGTTACATGTTTTTTTTTCTCCATTTTATTATATCTTGTTATAAAACTTTTAAAAGAAGGTTTTTCCCTGATAAAGCAAATTAAAGATAAATTGAACAACATGCTCATTTCTAAAGTATTTGACTTTTCCCTATTAAAGTATTGAACTTAAAATTAAACTATTAATTTCGGACTTATAAACATTTTCTTTTCGGAATGGAATACACTTTCCGCTTGATCCCCTTTAGATTGGAAAGCAAAAATAAGGGTTTAAAATTGAGAAATAATAAGTACAGTTTATTTTGATTAACCATGAAGTACACGCATCGAAGTCGGTGAATATAATTAAAAGTTGTTTGTGAACTTAAAAATAACACGAAGTCACTTTGTCAATATTGTTTTGTTAAAATTTTGGGGTAATCTCTGGATCTGCTGAACCAACTTTGAAAATTATTTTACCAAGAGAAATTCAAATGTTTTCGTTAGTGTCAAAGGCTACATACTAACCCGACAAATTATTACCTCGACATACACGCAAAAGTAAGCAAAAGCTAGTAAAATAGAAACACACTGGTTGCTGATTTAATAAACTACCTTTACCCGAATGACAGTGTTATTAGTAGTAACTGTACCAATATAATAAATTAATTCGCCCCAAATTCATAAAATGGACAATTATTTAAGTTTTTAATCAATGACACTTACATAAAACTTGACGGTCAATATACGGAAGTCAATAAACATGTTTTCATAAGCTTGTTAACAAACGTTGTTTTTAATTACGTATAAAAAAATCTGTAAGAGATCGCCATGAGTGATAAAACCGCCAATTGTAACATTTTTATAATGCAACTCTTTTTTTTCTATACATTATGTGTGTACAATAAAGATAAATAAAATTAAAATGTACTAATTAGATACATGTAAGCTAGTACAGTATGCTCCTGTTTTTTTATTAAGTGATTTGTGATTATGTTACAATATAATCATTGAATTGAGATTACCATTAAAACGTTTGATAATTTCCTTAAATACTGACCTAAGATTAATTGTGTAAGTTTTGTTCTTTGGTTCGTTTAATTAAAAATTACCTAGAATAGGCATGATGACTAATTTTCTAAAATTGTTTTATGATGTCCGGTACCTCCTATTGTCGAAAATATTAATGTTTCTACAAAAAATAAAGTTTTAGTAGGAATAGCGATTAAAATTTTAAGCTAAAAATTTTTACCGTGGGAGAGCTACGCATCGGCATGGATGAGCCGGCTCAACCGGAGTGAAACCACGGCCTCACAGAAAACCGTCGTGAAACAGCGCTTGCACTGTGTTTCACCGAGGGAGTGAAGACACCGGATGCCCATAATGAACCCCTCATCCCATCCCTATCCTCCTCCCCAGCCAAAAAAGGCCGGCAACGCATTTGTGTAGTCTCTGGTGTTGCAGATGTCCATGGGTGGCGGAAATCGCTTACCATCAGGCGATACGCTTGCTAGTTTGCCCGCAGTTCCATAAAAAAAAGTTTTACGCCATAATGATCAGTGGTGTCACGGCGAGTGCTTATGACGTCACGTTGCAGTTTATATATATATATATGAATTTAGTTAGTAAATATGTACAGGTATAGTACCTGTTGTATTTATGAATACCACTACTTCAGAGCCAAAAGAAAAAATAGAAGATAAAACTTTAATGAGTGTCTTGAAAATAACAGTGAGTTACAGTAATATTAAATACACATAGTATTAAAGCTATAATATTGATTGCATAAAAAGCATTAAAATTAACGACAAATACACATTTTATTTAAATTTAACACTATACCGATCTTAAAACACATCCTTAGTGGAATAGTTCAATTAAAAATGTAATTCAATATTTATCAAAGTTATTTTATTAACATGTACTAACTTTATTATCATAACGTCTACTCATTTTTCTTGTTTGGCTTTATATCGTATAGAATCTTGTTTTAAAGCAATTAGCTTTTAGTGCAAAAAGCTTTTCTGAACAAATGTTCTCTCAACTTTTTGATATTAACAGCTGTTTCACCAGCTGTCATTTCTAGGCGGAGGTGGTGCGGGCCTAAAATCAATTTCGCATCCTGAATTATTAAATTAAGAAAAGGCGTGATATTGAATGAAGGAACTGGATGTAATACGTTTCCAACCGTTCAAAGAATATTAGATGATAATTGTGACGTTGAGATATATTATTTTGATCTTAATCAAATTTAAAACAAAATTAATTGGTATAATATTGCTATTGAAAATATAGGATAGGAATGTAAGGCACAAGTATTTACAGTGTAAGACATGGTGGCGCAGTAAATAAGTTATATAAAATTACCCAGGCGTATTCCAAGTGCTATCATCGCATAAAGCAGTTGTGGGTGTTTCCTGTGGTCTGAAAGTAAAAAAAATATTATATGAAGAATTATCAATTCATCATATCATCATCAACATCCCATAATGTCCCATTGCTGGGCTCCGGTCTCCTCTCAGGAGAGGGTTAAGACCATACATCCCAACGCTGGCCAAGTGTGGTTTGGGGATTGGCAAGAATACGTTGTGGCTATCTATCTTGCCGTTGGATGTTTTTAAGCCGCCCGAAGGCCTCCAACTAAGCTTCACGACTGTTATCGTATGATAACAACCGGGACTGACTGCTTAACGTGACCTTCAAATCACGGAGACGCTCATTGTAAGATGCCACCAGAGGTCACCCATCTGGTACTGACCGCGCCGTCGTTGCTTACCCTCGGAGATGGTTTCTAATCACCGAGTGCAACTGGGCTATGAGCGCCTCATTATTAGTTCAACATTAAGATTTAGGAGCCTGTTACCTTTCTTCAATAGCTAATTCAGTTGTTCGTTTTGTTTTGTAATTAACACTCACACATATAACACAAAATTTTCATACATTAACCAACACAAATAAATCACAAGAAATGTCTTGTGCCAATTATTGTACGAAAAAAGTTTTGGCAAAGTTGCAACGGGCACAGCTAGTTAGTATATTGTAAATTTCTAGTAGATACTAAGTTCAAGTTAATAATCAACGGGTATGCACATCTTATTTAACCACAGTACTAAGTATACCTCAATACGTTAGTTAGAAGTGTAACTAAACTTACCCAGATCCCAAGTTTGCGAGTGACATAGCTTCGTGTGCTCTAATTTTCCTGCCGTATGTTCGCCAAAGTTTGACACAGAGTGGAGTGAGTGCAGCACACCATATGACACCAAGCAAAAAGCCACATACCCACCAGCCGTGCTGGAAAACATTATTTTTGTTTTGATACTGACATTATTTTAGAATCTTTTAAGTTGCATAAAAACTGGTGTCGTAGCTTTGTGCCTCGTAGAGCATGTTAAGCTGTCAGTACCGGTTGCCATGTGAACATCTTTGGTAATTATTACCGGTAGTTGGAACCCTAAAAAGTCCGAAAATAGTCCTCCCAGCGCCTAATACTTAGGTTGTGGAGGTATAATGGCAGTGGCTGCCATTATACCTCCACAGCTTACTCCACGTAAAAAATTAAAGACGGATCATAGTAGGCTTGTATTATAGTAAACAGACCAATGAAAAGCTATTCTATATTTTGAATAATACATTAAATGACACCCAAATGCAACAAACTATGGTTTTCGACACATACTTCATTTTCTTGGGCAGGAATTGAATTCAACAAGACACTCGTTATTATAAATTAGTGGTTTTTTCTTTGCAATCTTACCAATGAAGCGACATAGTTGGAACACAATAAGGATCTCGCGGCAGCATACACCGTAAACAAGGGCCGACAGCGAGCCGCGTGTTTCCCAGTTGAAATGAGGACGTGTGTCCTCCAACCCGCCGCGTGAGAGATTAGACGAGATATGTACATTGACACTTTCTGTAAGATGTGAATTATATTAAACAGTACCTATTAGTTGCCATATTTTTGAAACTAATGATAATCTAAAATTTCATCTAATTTAAAATCTATACTTTGTACAAGTAAATAAAATTTTAATGTCTGTATAATATTAAAATTACCGCTTTTCACTAAATGCATAATTATATACACGGTACATATACCAAAATAGCATTTTTTCTAATTTCTGGAACAGCTGGACTGGTTTTGACGGCACTTTTACTGGCTAATAGCCGATGATATAAGGAGTAACTTATGCTACCTTTTTATAGACCAGCTCCGCGTCGCAGCGTTACTAGCAGTTGTTGTTGTACCACGGGTAACACCAAGAACCAGACGAAACTCTACTTTTTACGATTGGCCTTCAATCGACTTTTTTATGAAGTAGAGGCAAACGAGCAGACTATAGCCCGATCGTAAGGGATTACAGCCGCCTGAGGCATCATAAGTGCGTTGCCGGCCTTTGGGGGACGGAAGGAGTAAGGCTATGGGCCTCCGGTATCCTCACTCACCCGGTGAAACACAGCGAAAGTGCTGTTTTGCACCGGTTTTCTGTGAGGCCGTGGTAGCACTTCGGTTGAGCCAGCCCATTTCTGCCAAAGCGTGGCTCTCCCACTATAGAAAGACTTCAGAAAACGATGAGATTATACATGTTTTGTTTGGGTATCTATACTCCTTTGTATCCTTAAAATTCATCATGTGTTGGGTCGATTGAAGCTGGCGAAATTTAATTACTGATTGTTTCAAGTGAGGGGAGTTAAATTTAATAATTGCAATCTTTCGCTGAAGGTAGTACAATATAATTATATACATTTAAATACCGTTAGCAGATTTATAGCCACATTAGTTCATAATCGTTGTTTTTCAGATGCAGTGTAGACAACATAAATTGTTAGAATTTTCTAAGTTTCCAGCAAGAGAAATGGCGCTAACTAAATAATAAAGTTGAACAAGATAAAGAAAGAAAATTCCAAATAAAAGTGTTTGTTCAAACCTGTAAGTGTACTTTGTTTTCACTATGGTCGAGAACTGAGAGGGAAATAAAAACAAAACCCACTAGAGCTATTTCTTAGAAAATATGAGAAAAAACTGCATCTTAACGTTTGTTTCAGTATTGCCTATTCTAACTTTACCTTATGAGCTATAACATCTCCCTGGTTATCGATATAAAACTGCGCAGTATGTATGTGACTTAGAGAAATATTCAGTTTCCTTCTAAACGGTGACAGTTGAAGTTCTAGCTCCGTTAATTTGAATACTATATCAGCTCTTAATTGTTCTAAAGGTTTAATATTTGCCATGTACAACCTTTGGGTTCTTGTAGCTGTAAAGATAAAGTGTAATGTATTTTTAAATTATATTTTTAATACATTAAAGTTGTTACGTCTAAGAGGCTCGTCTTATTTTAAAAAAAAATAAGGCGAGCCTATCGGCTTAGTGGGTAGTGATCCTGACTGCTACAGCAGAAGTTTTGGATTTGATTTCCATCCAGGATAAGTGACGGACAGGGTGGATGTGGTGTACAGGATGACCTATTCTGTGTCTGGCTGTAATTTATCTATGTTTCGTATGTATTTGAAATTTATAAGTTTTTGTTCAGTAGTCTGTTTACAGTGTTTAATATTTCATTATCTATGAAATGTGTAAAGTGAGTCTTACTTTTTTTGAAAAAAAAAATGTATGGTATGCATTTACTATAAAACATTGGTAATGAGATCATACCCAAAGTCTCAAATCTTCCCGCGGTATTCAGGTCTGTTACTTGAGCAGCTATATTTTCTAATTGATCAACAAGAGATGGCAGGTCCTTTCCAACCACTGGGACATTGTAATCCATTCTAAAATAGAAATATAATTTAATGCATCTATGTATTTATTTTTTTCCTTTGAGTAGTCGATAATGATTTGTGACCACAAACCGTTTTAGAGATTATCATTATTATTGGCCGCTTTTGGGTTTCAATGCTCTCTTAAATTCTGCTTACAAATGGAAAAGTTATCTTAAATCATGTTAGTTTTATGGTAGATTCCGACCTATTATGTAAACAGTAAAGTTTTCTTACTGTCAGCAAGAAAATGGTAAGCTTACCTGTATTTTGCAATATTGACATCAGACACGTTTAGCATTTCGTTCAAGAGTTTATTGAAATTCAATGTGATTGTCTTTAATAGGCCAACATTTATGGATGAGGCTAGTCTTTCAAAATTTGATTGCAGTTCTTCCCATTCAAAGTATGAAGTTTCCTTGTTAACATCTAATATCCTGTCTAGTTGGAATACGACGTAGGCTGGCTGGTCTTTCTCACAGTCCCTTGAATTGAAAACATAATGAAAGAGCAAAAAAAAGTATTCTTGATTCCTCCAAATTATTTTTTCATTACTTTCAAGACTAGTATTCAACATTATTTTGTACTGAAATGAGTTCACCTACCTTAACATGTCTTTTACTGAAACATCTATAGTTATATTGTCCAGTTCTCTGAACATAGCGTCGAAGATACCCTCATTATTGCCTAAAAGGGGCGATGGTCGATCTAATAGTGCAGTGAGAGTATTGTACTGTGGAGAGTCCCATAGCGCGTGGCAAACATAGACCTGAATTTAAAAAAAAAAACATGTTTTTATAAAAGTAATAGAACTCAAATATTAGTGTTAGTGTTAGTAGTAGTAGAGAATTCTTGTCTGTGTGTTTGTGTGTGAAAATCTCAGCAATGGCTGACCAGATTTGGATTTCAATCTGTTGACGAATTAAAAAGTTACGTTAGTTTAAAAAATAATACGATAACCGACATATACACAAGTGGAGCCACACGCAAAGGTTATTTTCTAACATAGCTATCTGCTACAAGAATCTTAATGTAGGGTTTTTAATGTGTTGTGTCAATTAATAAACATCGTTATAGCTGTGTCTTAACGAATGTGTTTTATTTATTAGACTAAAATGTAACGTCTTTTATATTGTTGATTAACAATAACACTAAACGAAAGATGTTCAAAGATAATCCTCTGGAAAGTGCCATAAAAAAAAAATGTGTACGTGTACTAGTGTACACACGTAAGAAGTGAAACTTCTTTATGGCCTTATTTTTCGAAAAATGATCTACTTGCAACTTTCCAGAAATTGGTTAAATAAAGTTAAATTAGATAAAGTTTAAACAAAAGGATTTTATTATCATAGACATGAATACAAAAATAATACAATTATTTCACTTTATCTTTTTGCTACTAAGATTATTACAGCGTTTCATTAATTGTAATAGAATTATTACTATCATTGTCATGGTTATTATATATTTTTGTAATTAATGGCTTATGATAACTGAAATATGAAAAGCGACATGCTATCCCTACTCCGTTGGAGAAAGTGAAAGTACTCTTCGTCTGAACCAACCGTGGTAGGGGCAAGAAAAAGATGGCGCGTAACGGATAAATGTGACGCGTCACCGAAAAATGTGACGGTAAATTTTTTCCAACGCCGATAAAGAAGTTTCACTTCAACAACAATCTTGGTGAATTTGAAGCTCAAACTTTATAACCCTGAAAACGGTCTTGCTTCCCACAAGTTGTATACAATGTCTTTGAAACACCTTCAAAGAAATGTTCAACAATTCACACAAAAGCGATTTTCTCAGCTCGGAAAACAGAGGCTTTTTTAGACAGATTTTTTCCGCTTTGATTATCGTGTGTGTGTGTGTGTTCATACGTACGTACTTTGAGTATTTACGACCTACCTCTGCATGACCTGATATTAGGAATACAGCTGAAACAATGCTCCACAGTAAGAGAGAGGCGAAGCACAACCAAACCGCTGACCTGTAAAATTAAATTGTACAATTCTGTGAGCAAATTTGACTAAAACATAATATTATAAAACACAAGTAGGCGTTTGAATAACATCTCAGTAATTGGTTTTGGGCATAATATTTCAGAAATTAAAGCTTGACACTGGTGACTGTAAATGTTTTAGTTCAAATGTTAATATTAACATATTCTAAAACATTATCATCAGGTCATCAGGATAGTAAAAAGAAAATAATATTATTACTCTTCACTAGTACTTTACCACATTTGAATAATGGTCTGTATTGTCAGGCATCAGATATTGCATAGTTTTAGTTTCAAATTGAAATATTTGTCTAGTAGTAGTAGAAAAGTATCAATCGACATTGGCAGTTGAAAGGTCTATTGAGGACTCTTTTGAACCTCCCCTTGAACAGATTTAAGAATTTACTAGGTGATCATCGTCGGCATCAGACTTCTAGAATACATTGAGTACGTTTTGATGTGAGTTAGATTATAAAAATGTGTATATTTTTTTTAAATGATATACATTACTAGTTGTTATTGTTTGAAATATTTTTTTTTCTATTAAGAATATAACATTTTAGAAGAAAATAACTAAGAATTAACTTGAAAGTTTCGGTGTTAAAGTTTCTGAATGTCATGAGCACACATTAAATAAAATGTTATGAGCAACATACTTACACTTTTAATGTTCTCCTTCCATGGTTCTTGGCATTAGCACAGCCACAAAGCATAGCCATTAGTACAAGCAACATTACAATACCAAAAGTAATAAGACATGCTGGAATAATGTTAGTGAATTAGTACCATATACAAAGAAGATACATTAGATATATATATTATATATACATAAATATATAGGTAAATTAACTGTAAATCAGTAAATGTTTGCAATTCGTTACATATAGGCCGAAAATAAAATGTTTTTTAACATAAACACTAGATCTATAAGTTTGAATTTTTATCCCTCGGCCCTTGTCGCTTTTCACACTAGTTGTAACATTTACAAACTTTACCCAGCATGAATATCCATCGTGTAAATTCATATCTCTGCACTCTCTCTAGTCCTGACTCCAATTGTCTCGCGACTCCATGTAGTCCTGATGTAAGATGGCGCACAATATCGCTTAATATTTTAGAAGAACTGTGTACAGCTTGTCTCCTGATTTCTACATCGCGGAGAATATCTGAAAGTTTTGAAATATTCAGAACGTTCTCTACAATAGGAAAGAGGGGTCTACCTTAAAAATTAAAAAAAGCTATACCTTCTCTCACATGAGTTGTTTGTGTCATTATTGCTGAAGGCAAGGTTTTGAACTCCTGTCGTGCCGTTGATATCGCTTGAGTTAAATTCTCGACCCCTAAACTGCGCAATTCCAATAGTTGCTCCTGGTGAAGAATCTGATATGTGAAAGTTATATTTCTATAGTTTTAGGAAAAATCGTAGCGGAAATTAGATAAAGAAAGTGTTATATATATTAATATTTAGCGTTCCTTACAAAGGAAGCATAGCAATGATATCATTTGCGTATTTCTACACTGATTCCAAAAATAAAGCTATACAGATTCCAAATAAATTGTTGTATTTACCAAATTGAATTTCATTTTCAATTCCAAAGAATAGGTGTTAATGGTATCACAAAGAGGCGCGTCTTTTAAATTACAATGTTTCTTCAAGTTTTCAAGCTGACGGGCCAAGTCTTTGATTCTATCAGACGCGACAGAAGCTAAAGTACCTGCTTTGATAGTAACGTCTCTAAGCGAAGATATTTTCGATGAGAGGTCTTCACTTTCTGAAATAGTTTTAAATGTTAAGCTGAATGAAGCGATAGTTAGTACCAGCAATTCAAAATATAATGCAGTCAGATATTTCAAATTGACATTTAATTGAGAAAAAACTAAAGTGTTCAACTTCAACTTGCCTGTTATAATATCTAATAATGAATCAAAAACCAAGTCAATGCCACTCTCAGAAGATATTGCTTGTTGAATAGGTTCACCTAATAAGGCTTCTACATCTGAAAATGAAATGCTTAGTAAATATTTATTTTATGTAAGATAACTATAAAGGTGTATTAGATGTATCTGTTTCCTCCTCTCTTCATCTTTCTTATGTTAACAATAATTTGTCGATAGTTGATAGCCCATTTTAACTACAATCAAAAGCAAAACGTCATTGCTTTTAGGAAACAAAACTATATTAAAAATTCCATATTATTTGGTTAGTGTTGTTGGCCGTATTTTATGTGATAGGTTTAAAAAAACTACAAGCTTTGCAAGGGAATAGGAATAGTGGGAAAATATATATGTATGTTATTATTTGTTGATTCAAGTTGTTTTCGAACAAATATTTACAAGGAACTTTTGACTAAGCTCTACTTTGAATTTGTTGGTACCTTTTCTCGAGCAACGAAGAGTAAGGAGTTATTTCGCACGAGCAAACAAACCCCACACATAATTATTTTCATGTATTTGGAGCTAGCTTGTACAATTTTGGATACTCGTATCTATTCTTACTTACTTTTTAAATCTTGTTTGTATGCATGTAGTACTAAGTCAACGGGTGGTACTAAACTGTGGTGTAAGTCTCGTGCAGCCGCTGAGAACCAGGAAGCAATATCAGAGCATGCACAACTCACTAAGTCCCGTCCTACAGAAGCTGCTGTTCGTGCTTGTTCGTTGCTTACAGCCATGCCAGATATGAGAACACTACGACATATAGTAAGTGTGAAAATTTGAAAAGGTATTGATTTATGTGCATAAATCTGAAGTTTGATTAAATAATAAGTATAATATTTTCATATGCATAAAAAAATATGAAATTGATACCTATATGCATAATGATTCTTTTGGCTTTAATTTGGGTTAAAAATAATGAAAAGTAATATCCTCATGACTAACTTTATAATAATATAAGGTTATCTATTAACAACTAATAATTTAGTGCAATTATTTAACTGGTACTGCTTATAGGAAAAAAAGTTGCTATGAACGTTGAATCTCTTTATTGAAGCGTACTTTTAAGAAATACAACTGATTAATTTATATTTTTTAATGACTTAATTTCTTCTATTCTGAAAGTGTATATGTACTATACGAATATATATATATATATATATATATATATATATATATATATATATCTATGTAAATAAAAATGTATCACCAAAACGTAAAGACTGCACCAATTTTGTAATCCTTATTTTTATTTTATAAGAAAATGAAAGAAAACGGAAGTGTTCTATTTACTTAGTCCACGATTGTTCACTATCCGAGGGAAGCTGAGGCGAGCATAATACTAAAATTGGTTATTCGGAAATTATAAAATATTCTACAGGTGGGAAGTTCGCCGAGTCAGTTAATCTAAAATATTAATGGATCAGATCTTATCCTTTGTATATAACGCCAATATTTTTTTACTAGATTTAATAGATACGCATCTCCTGATGGTAAGCGATTACCGCCGCCCATGGACATTCGCAACATCAGAGGCGTCACAAGTATGTTGCCGGCCTTTGGTGATGGGGAGGGGGATGGCGGGAGAGGTTGGGGTAAGGGCCTCCTATATCCTCACTCACTTGGTGAAACGCGCAAGCGCTGTTTCACACCGGTTTTCTGTGGCATCACTAATA
Organism: Hyphantria cunea; assembly: GCA_003709505.1. Classification (NCBI taxonomy): domain Eukaryota; kingdom Metazoa; phylum Arthropoda; class Insecta; order Lepidoptera; family Erebidae; genus Hyphantria; species Hyphantria cunea. Next base: position 1,274,207 of record PKRV01000512.1, read on the forward strand.
ATCTCGCTAAAAGACCGTGATATGACTCTGGTCGAGACGGCTCTCCCACGGTATGATGGTGTGATGGTGTGAAATGCTGTAGTTGAGCAAATAGAGAACGGCACCATTCTTTTTACAAAGCCATTCATGACAATTCTGACTTCCAGTAACTATTTTGTAGAAAAAGAGTAAAAAAAATATCTGATAACAACAACAACAAAAATCAGTCTATCGCCGTCCAATGCTGGCCCCATGCCCTCTCCCATTGCACGCTACTTGGTTCGCACATTCATTTTATGTAATGTAAAATCACACTCCAGAAATATCTACTTTTCTACTAGCAGAACTTGTATACTGCTAATTAAATATTTCTTGCAAATATTAATACAATTAACACCTAATTTGCTATTACAAAAAAAAATATTTTCATCTTATCATTTTATTTAAATCCACTAACTAAAGCATGAACTTTTAACTAATTAAAAGATTCACCGGTGTACATTTCATCGAAGAGGCGTATATCTGTGATAAACTCTGGAGTTTAATTTAACTTTTGCAAAGTTGCGTATTACAAGTAAAAAAGTTTTGTGTTGATACGTTCGTGGAGAGCTCTCAAGCAGATTATACGCCAGAAGTATAAGGATTTATACGCGTATTAATAATACTGGCATGTAATATGCATGAACAGCAACTTTTTTTATGGAATAGGGGGCGATCCAGCAGACGTATCGCTTGATGGTAAGCGATTACCACCGCCCATGGACACCTGCAACACCAAAGACGTCACAAGTGCGTTGCCGGCCTTGGGGGTGGAGAGGAGGATGAGGGAAAAGTTTTGATTATGGACCTGCGGTATCCTCACTCACTCGATGAAACACAGCACAGGTGCTGTTTCACACCTGTTTTTTTTATATTTAAAATTATTTTCCTTTCTTTTATTTTTTATTTTGGTGCCGTTTATATGGTGGTGTTAGGTTTATAAAATGTGCTTAAGATCTAATGTTTAAACCAGGTACAGGAAAGGTATGACTAGTAATTAGATGAAATTACAAGTGTAAGTATTTTGGAATGACTCATGTCTTCTCATTGCCTAGTTTTAAAGAGCTTTGAGGTGCCTGACCTCGATATCATCTTTTACTACTCTATAAATTGCATTAAAAATAAATACTGAAAAGAAATCTTTGGGTTCCATATTTAGCTTTTCTTATATAAAACAACGTAATACCTTTGAGATTAACCTAAGAAAATACAAGATTAATATCTCACAAACCAGCAAATTAGTACGACGAATAAAGTAATAACAACCATGACTCGGTCGTTGCAATCTGATTGTTCGGATTCAGGAAATAAGGCTCCAGTTTCCGTTTCCTCGTCACACCTGGACCTTGAAAACAAGGACAGTATTCCCAAGACGAGGAGGTAGGCAGGTATCACGAGGGCAATGCAGGCGAAGGCGATGATAAATGCCAGGAACGTTGATTCGACTTTTATTGACTGGAACAAAATTAAGTACTACTTTAGAAAATCTCTCTTGATGAAAATTACCGGTTCTACAAAAGATGTGAAAGTAGAGAAATTCAGAATCCTTATTTAATATGCTGTGCGTCGATTACAACTCAAATTACGTGAAATTTACAGGTTTACTTTGAGGTTTTCAGAAGAAGATAATTTTCGTTAGATTAAAGTACAATTTTGATAAAGTACATCTAATTAATGTAGCCGTGGTTTTAAGTAGACCAAGTGGTATATTTATTATTATTATAACTTTGATTGAGTTTTGTTTCACTCTCTGAAATATTATAATCGCTGATTGAAATGTATGCCTTAAATGTCTTTTAAAACACGACAACTTTATAATCTGATGTACTTTAAGATCACCTAGTGATTGAACTGTCAATGCATAATGCGAATGAAACATTTTCTTCACGTATTGATACTGTAAACCATATTTTGTAGTTTTTTAAGATTGTTTCTTTGGTGATATCATTTTAAACCAATTAAAAAAACCGAAATATCCTAGACGATAACTTATTTCTTCATTTTCTTAGCCTTTATTCTACAATTAAATTTTAAGTGGACGGAAATCTTACTTACGTTTGACCTTTTCATATATATTTACCATATAGATAAGTAAAAACAAGAGTCAGGCCAATAAAACTTTTGGCCGGAGCCGGGCCAAGAGTGTTATTGAGGTTTTCTGGTTATACAAATACTTAATAACAGCTCCGAGTTTGGAAGTTGGGGTTTCAACCCCCGTACCTCGGAGAGCACGTAAAACTGTCGGTCCTGCGCTTGATCTCTCCCCGATCGTGTTGGTTAACGGTCCCATCGGATTATGAGAGCGAGGGAATAGAGAGTGCACCTGTGTTTGCGCACACTCTTTTGCATTATAATATCTCCTGTGTAGTTGGCTGGTCTCCGTTGAGACTGGCTGCCGTGGCCGTAATTGGCTCGGAGAAACATCATAGATAAATAGGAACCTATAATTTAGGCCGCACCCAAAACTTATTTTATAAATGTAATTTAGACTACTACTATACTTTAAATATTATACAACGTATAATAAATCAAAACCTCTTTTGTAAGGAGAGATATTTGTCCAGCACTGGACTATAATATTGTAGGCTATTGGTGTAATGTGTGTATATGTACGTTCTGATCACATCTCTTTCCTTTGTCTTTAGCTGAGCGTAATGTCAGAACCATTAGACACTGAAAATGATTAAAATTCCCCCATCTTATACAAAAAAAAAGAACATTTTTCTTGAAGAAGAAATACTTTGGTGTATCGTATTAAAATAAACGAAATCCCCATTTAATTAATCGTTCTAAATTATACTTATAATACATACTAATATTATTGTAAATTTAAATAGTTTGTTTGTTTGGTTGAACGCTGTAATCTCAGCAACTACTGGTTTGAATTGAAAAATTCTCATAATTTAGGTTCCTTATACCGGCGAATATGTAATTAGGCTATGTAATTTTATACTCCGAACACAAGGTGGTGAGTTTTGATGAAATATGTTGCATAAACGGTTTTAAAAGACATACTCAGCTGTACTGGCCAACCCGTTAAATGTTTTTTACCCGACTGCGAAAGAAGGAGTGTTATGTTTTTCGAGTGTATCAATGTATGAATGTATATAGGTTTGTATAAAGATAGCAGATATTGACGTAGTCAGGTTTTTTCAAAAATATTTTTTACTTGTTTCAATATCGATAGGAACTCTTGAAATAAAGAATGTTCCCCAATTTTAAAGATATGTAGTTTCACGTAAACATTGAATTTAAGTTCATTGACACCAAACTATTTCAATATCAATTTGAAAGAACTGGAATTCTCAAGTGAATCGTTTTAAGCAACATTCAATCGGATAGAGTTCTTTCAATCTATAAACTTAGACCCAAACCGATGGAATATGTTGGATCCTATTGACTGACTTCATATAACTTAAGTAAAGGTACCACTTGGCATAGTAGTATATAGTAATAGTAAAAATATACTTGAAGGACATGTAGATTATTTAATTTTAATGAAAGATAATTATATTCAATCAAAGTAGAAGTTCAGTTTACTTCAGAATTAGTCACTCAGGCTAAAACTTTAAGGATTTCGCTAAATTAAATTGAACTGCTCTAATTATTCACCTCCCTTATAATGAGGCATGTGCCCAGCAGTGAACTATTACAAGCTATTAATGATGATTTATATGTACCCATAAAAAATAAATATAATTGGAATGTCTGTTTGTTAAAATTCAGATAACTTCTTTTTTCTAAATGCATATGTATATACACGGTACATATACCATTTTTTTGTTTCAATTTTTTTTTCTGTCTGTCTCTTGGTTCCGGCTTCTCTGGAACGGCAGAACGAGAGAGATTTTGTTGGGACTTTCACTGGCAGAAGGCTAAGGTAATAAGGAGCAATTTAGGCGATTTTTTAAATTAGTTTTACCTTTCGGCATTACGACGTTGTTCGGCGTGACTCAGCTAGTTTATTATAAAGCCGTTATCTTAACGTTATAAGCACTTTTAACAAGATTCGTGACATTTTATTACACATGTAGGCTTACTCAAAGAATATGTAATGTTTATGTATACTAGAATCTTTTTACCGTGAGAAAGCCACGTTACGAGTGGCCTGGCTAGACTGGAGTGATACCACGGCCTCACATAAAACCGGTGTGAAACAGTGCTTGCGTTGTGTTTCACCGAGTGAGGATACCGGAGGCCCATACCCCAACCCCTTACCCATTCGTGTGTGTGTATGTGTGTGTGTGTGTGTGTGTGTGTGTGTATGTGTGTGTGTCTATGGGCGGCGGTAATCGCTTACGCAGGTGATACGGTGCCCCAATTCCATAAAAGATAACAATTGAATATGTATAGATTTAAAAATGTATGTATATCTATATGCATGTATGTTGTTATTAATAGGTGTATGTATGTTATGAACTTTGTACATTTTAACGGACTTTATAAATATGTAACCTCTGCACACCTAACTTAAAAATTCTACACGACCCGAAGGTGGACTGGAAGAGAATGTCCTGGGTATAAAGTCCGCCGATATACATACTTGATGCGTAACGTTAATAAATAAATAAATATGGTCTCTCATAGTTTTAGCTCTATTGGAAATGCGACTTCATTTAAGATTCCTTTTTTAACACGCTTTTCTAAGCCTTAACCTATTTACATATTTATACATTTGTCTGTAACTACCCTTTGTAAGAATGGTTTTTAAGTTTATTCGAACTAAAAAATATTATTAAGTTAGTATTTTTGTGTAAGCTGTGTTCTAATGCGCAAGACATTGTACTATTCGAATTTCATTTCGTTCTAGTAATCGTGAATGAGTATATATAAATCGTAAATGAGTATATATATGTACAAATATATATTTTCATGCGTTATTAGTATACATTTAATATATACAAAGAGTATATATCTCTCTATATATATCCATATGTGTACTTAATTTTCAATTCTATCAGCAGTCTCCAAAAACTGAATCACATTTTTTATCTTACATTTTAATAAGCTTTTAGAATGCATAAAAAATCTGCTAATTGATTGAGTGATTGTATTTGTTCTGTAATTTTTATATTCAGTTTTGAAGTATGTGTTTATTGTCAATCATTATTAAAAACTTGAGAAGGTTCGATTTTAATCACTTAAAGTAATAATTTGTTACAGGATTAAGTCACAAGTAATCTTGTAATACGTCACGCTTATTCAGGTGTAAATAATCCTTAGCGAGGTCAAGCTGGGTTAGTAATTCGCAGTATTAGTAGACAAATATTTTATGTCAGCAATTTTTGTAGTAAAAAATGGGTCTACTGAAACGGACTCGGGTCAGCTTTGTTGTGAAAAATATATTTTTTTGGTATTATTACTTTCTATTATACCGTAAACAAACTTTATAATATCTCTATATAATATTTCTTTCTGATTTTTTTTAAAGAATATCCGAAAATAAAATAAAGAAGGAAAAAAGGAGAAATATTCTAAACTACTAATGTGAAATTAAATTTGTTTGTTGCAAATAACTGAAACGATTTCAGAAATTCATTCACCAATGGAGCTTTACATTATCAGTGAATAACATAAGCTACTTTTGCCATCATAGTTAACATACACCTAGGCGGAGCCACGGGCAAAAACCAATAGTATTGTATATTTAAATATACTTGAAAATTATAAGAGTATGCTGAATTTGAAATGTTAAGGCTGTTGAGACATAATGTGCATAGCGCACATCTAAAAGCCATGAAAATTTATTCTAACGAGTGATACTATAAAAATAAATACACGATAAACATGTAGAAAAGTTAATATTGTCAGGCGACGCATTATCGCCTTACTTTGAGTAGACAGGAGCTATCGTGTTGCAGGAAACGATCCTTTTAAAATGTCAATGCTTGGTCTTTTAGTGTTCGTAAATATATTTATACAAGTAATACAAATACAATCTTTATTTTTCATTATTAACGACAAATTTTATTTACTTGATTTAAATACAACAACTTTAGTATGACCATTTTATAATCTTTCTAACCTTCATTATTCCCAATATAATTTGAGGTCGGTAACTAGTTCAACTGCTTCTTTCTGAATATCAGTTTTCTATGAAATTTTGGTGTGCAGAGGGTTTCGGGGGGTTGCGGAGTGAGAGCGCGTGGAACTCCGCCGTTTCTTCCTGCGGGCAAGTTATGCTTGCTAAGGAGACGGCGGATCAGGACTGGGAGAGTTTTAGAACTTTTCCAAACTGCCAGGCCCGGGAACGGGCCAGGTAACGCAGATGCCTCAGGCACCGGAGATCACAAAATGAGGAGATCTTTCATAAGCGTAAGTCTGAGGGTGACAGATGAAGCCATCTATCATACTAGCAGAAGCAGCCTCGGATGGGGGGGCGCAAGCGCTGTGGAGCGCGCATTTTGGGGACACTAACGCAAATATCAGGGTTGCCAGTAAGTGTCCGGGGTACGTCGGGATTCCAGGATTTTCCTTTCTAGGGTGCACCTGGTTCCTCGGCTCCTAGAACCCAAGACAGGTGCAGTTTTAGTCGGTTCGAGTCCGAAATGCCACCAGGAAGTGGTATCCGAGGGGATTTGGATTCCGAGCAAAGATCGGTCATCAGGTACCTTTTCTTAAGAGGCTAATATTTTAGCAGTATCTAGATTACATATATAGTATCTAGATTTAGTAGTATATAAATGTTAATAAAATGCTTTGCTGTATTCTTGTGTCTTCAATCATATGAAGTAGGCAGATAGAAATATAGGTAGTAGTGTAGTAATACGCATAATGGCTGTTAAATTTTTATTGTTACAATTTTATTTGTCCAAGTAACCGGTTTGAGATTGTGCTTTTCATGGATCCAGTGGCATTTTATGAACAACTTTAATTATATAGGACGTGCCACATAATTGTCAGTGCACATATAGAGTGAAACAGTTGTAGACGGCTTTAGATATTTTCAACATTGATAAAATAATTGTCAAAATGTTCAAGTTTTTCTTAACCTACTCTATAGTATCTGTTATAGGAATATCAGCTCGGTTGGCTCGTAAGTATTATTAAAATAATATAATAATAATATAATAATAACATGACACACCTAAGACACAGTTGTCAGATGACACTAATCTAGTGTCACTATCCCAAATTAGGCAAAAACTAGGCAGAGTATGGCTGATAAGCATATTTATGTATTTCTTAATACATACATGTTATAGATAAATTACGCTCATACAAATAATAAATGAACTTGCTCACCACACAGTTATTATTGTCCTGGGTGAAAATTAAACCACAACCTCGAATACGGAAGCCAGGATTACTAACCACAAAAACGGGCCTGTCAATAATAAACATAAGAAAATAAACGTGTTAATGTAAATTAATACCAGGTTTTTTCCATGGCTTCATTTTCTTGGATGTGGATTCCTACTTTTTCAATTTGTTTCTGATTTATTGCACAAATAAGCGACAAAGCTGCAGTCTTAGTTATCTGATAAAGCGATTAATTTTTATTATTAATTTAAATAAATAACTTTAAAATGAAACTTAAAAAAATCTACTTTTATAAGTTGCTTGCTTTACTTATCAAAACTGATGATTATTATTTACGTTTAGAATCCTGATCCTTAATCAGAAAATTGTAAAGAAAGAGACCAACTTTGCACAGGTCTTATTTTGAAAACTTTGTTTATTATTAGCGTCCTACATCAAACCGTGTCCAGGACTAACTGCAGAGTGCCTAAAGGAAACAGTTCAGAACACACTTCCACAGTTCTCCATAGGTATTCCAGAACTTGGAATCGAGCCTATCGACCCTTTAACAAAAGACCATGTCGCTCTTACTCTGCCAGGAGAGTTCAAAATAGAGTTGAACAACGGCACAATGACAGGATTAAGAAAATGTAATATAGATTCTGTGACGTAAGTGGTTTATTTTACCTACAAATTGTTTGGGACCCACATTATTCAAAGTACCTGAATGCTATAATACCAAGCAAAGCTACCGAGCTTTGCTTGGTATTTGTTAATGTCATAAAAGTTAAAATTAAATCCTAGCTAGATGGTTTTTCACACCCGAAATCCCCTACATATAAAATTTCATGAAATTCTTGAACAGATTCTGATTATAAATATATTTTACACGAATTGCTTATTTAAAAGTATTAGATTAGATTTATCTTTAACCTATTAGTAACGCTATTACTGGGAAGTATATTTGTGTTACTGTTAATAATAGCTCACACAATTACTGTTAGTGGTAATTTAAAGTTAATTTAGTTAGTTTTAAATAAATGTAGAATAATATTTTTTTCTTTGTTTTTAGAAGTATATGTTTATGTGTTGATGTGATAGTGTTACCATCATACTGAGAGCTTAATATATACATACATAATACGTACTTTCAAGTATGACCTTGAAAGCGGTAAAACAACTAAAAAAATAATATCGTTTTAAATGGCAAAGGTTCTTGTGATAAGCTTACAATTATTACAAATACATATATACTTATTTACTTACGAACAGATATTCACATTGTAGATAACTACGTGGTGAAATATTTTTATTGTAACTATTCAATTAATTTCGTTTGCAGGTACCAAAATGATGAAGCTGATTTAAAAATGCATTGTAATCTGACTATCATGGGTAGATATAAAGCGTATGGTAGAATATTAATTATAACCATTAACGGGGAAGGTGATGGAAAAGTTAAAGTTAGTGAGTATTATTGAATGAAACTGATTATAAATTTATCTTTATGGTGTCTGTGTGAAAGCGATTTCACCAATTTTATCTTCTCAGGAATGAACATTAAAAAAACAACTTATAGTCCATAAATTATTAAATGATGTAATTGCAAGGATATTCCGGTTATGGTTAATTTAACCAATATAATTGATTAAGAACCCTTTTGGAAGTGGGTTAACCTATATTTCAGATTAAGATAAATAGATGTTACCGAATTAAAAATGTTAACAGAAATAGTCTAATAGAGGATAATTACTGTTAACCTTAACCGAATTAATATAGGTTTCTGGATATTAGTAGGTATGTTATTCATTCTCCGTTACAGTCCTCGGGGACGTTCATTATTTGTATGAGATGGGGGGATCACAAGAGATAAAATAAAATTGTTTAATTTTCGCGTCGCGTGAATTCGCGTCACGTCGTAGAATAACCGAAATTCTGAGTTAACTTCTGTCATTTGGGTTAACAATTTCAAAAACATAAACCCTTTTATTTGGGTCAACCCTCATTGTTTGGGTTAAAACAATAACATATAATATATGTTATTGCTTAACAGTTTTTTTCCATTAACCAAATGAATGAGTAACCTTTTAGATTGATTCGGTAACCGTTTATAACGCATACCGTTATGCATGGGTTTTCCTATCCCTGCTAGATGGGGTAGCGGTTTAACGATAGCGATAACCTTGCCGTTTCCTAATGCTCTGAATGTTATGTGTACACAAGTTACAACACTTTATGTGACATTCTGGGTCTGAGTGTTTTTTGTGTACGTTTCATGAATGTTTATAAAGTCTCCTGCGATAGAGAGAGAGATCCGCGAGCATTCTCTTTATCTACTACTGTTAAGTTTACAGAACGATTCACAAATATAATTTTATACTAACAAACCAATGATACCAAGAAACTCTAATTACAATACACAATCAAGCTTTTACATAAAAATGAATTGCGTAATGATGCATTAGTAAAACTTTGAAGGTGTTTTTACATGCCAAAATGTAACGTTACAGAAAATGCCTCTCTGCATGCCAAAATCAGATTTCACGATATAATCCGGGATGGTGTAACATACTACGAAGTTAAGGACTTCGACACTTCATTTACTTATGGCGATAAAGTAACGTTTGTTTTAACAAATCTCTTCGAAGGAAACGCTGAGTTGAGTAAGTATGATATAAGTATCCAGATACTTTGAGAATTCTTTTCTAATTTTGTACACTAAGGCTACCAAAAATTTAAGTAACGACACAAAAAAGTTGTGCTTATTAAGAAGTTTAAACTACTTATATTGTTTGTTATGTGAAAATTTAAATTAAATAGATTATAGTGAGTTATTCTGCACGTGGGGATATTTGCTGACACACAGGTAACCAGAAATAGAAATACAAAGGCTGCATAAGTATACTTATTAGTTAGCTTTGAATGAGAGAAATAATTCACCAGTTCAGGTCTGTAGTTATTATTTGATATTTTTTTATTTTTTTCTAGGTAAAGCTGTTTTATTATTTTTAAATGAGAACTGGAAACAAGTAACTGAAGATCTTGGCAGACCTGTAGTTGATGAACTGATCGATATTGTATATAAAATAGTGAAAAAGTTCTTTGAATTTGTTCCTAAAAATGAGTTATTTGTGGACTAGACTGAAAGGTGTCATAGTGTTCATGTATTATATAGAGTATTGTTTAAAAAAACTTTGCATTTTACAATAAGATGTAGTATTTACACTACACATCGAGATAATTATAAAAAAAAAACATTTTTTTTTCTATACTAGAGATAGTTGAATACATTTATTAAGTATTTATAGACGAGATAAAACGATAATGAAAATATGTTTTCTGGTGTTTGCTTATTATTAAATGGAATAAAGGATCTTAATAAAATATTTGTCTTAATTTTAATTTTAATTATTTACCTGTAGAAATGAGTATGGAAATGTGAAGTCTCCCCACACAATGTCCTTGATAAGACCTGAAAGCAAGAAAACAATTTCTAAGTTTCGAAAAAGTTTCAAAGTAAACAACAAAAATAGTTTGCGGCTTTCTAAATAGGAGATTTGTAAATTCTTTTATTAAAATTCAAATTCAAAATCATTTATTCAATTGAGACACCAAGTGACATTTTTGAACGTTAAATTGAAGCTACACATAAAAATCATAGATCGACATAGACGCCACAGATGTACTGTATTGTCCAGGTGAATTAGGTGAAAACACCCAATTCACTGTCTGTCTGTGTCGATCCATAATCTCCAGTTTCCAAATTGCGTAGAGACTTATGAGAAGAACACTGGCAAAGAAACTCATGGCCACTCTTAAATCCCGGTTTTTCAGATCCAGTAAAAAGACAGTAAAAAGAGTTATATGTATGTCTGCTTGACCTCAGCTTCCTTAAACAGGTCAAGCGATTAACTATAATAATAGAGATGTTAAAAATAATTTTTGAGTCGAGATTTTGCAATACTAATTACCTTTTGTCCATGGTTCCGCTCGTGTGTATGTATCATGGTAAAGTATTCTTTATCCTGATACATACACACGGGCGGAACCATTATAGCATATGTTCTTCCTAAAAAGAATCTTACTTTCGAATTTATAATATTAGAATCGAGTATGGATTAACACATTTTATGGAGTTTTAAATTCCTTAATTTCCATATTAATTCATATTGTATTGTTGACTTTCTTGTAAAGTCAAAACATTAAGTAATACGTATCGTATATATAAAATACATCGCTTTTAATTATTATTATTGATTCAATAACATACATTGAGAAATGGACACAACATAAAAACGTTATTTCTAAATATTTTTAATTATAAAAAACATTGATGCTGATGACCCAATGTCGATCATTTTCATATGAAATACATTTTTTTATTCCAAACATACATAAATATATTAAAAATTTGTCCAAAGTATCAGTTTAATACGAATAGTAGGTAGTTCACTTAATGAGATCATCTACGCGACCTCATTGTAAATGAGTAGAATGTGAAGCCTTTTGATATCGTACCAGTGAGGTGTCTGCTAGTCTTATCTTTATAGCTATAGTTTTATTTACATATATAACTTTGAAGTAATGGAACTTTGCTTACTACCTTACTCGGGTACACGTACATAGGCATGTATATAGAATGGCTGATGTTAATGTTTTTAACTTGACTTCAAAATGGCACTAGAGATGAACAGAGTTTAATATGTCGTGTATTGAATTTTATCTAATAGATATGTATATTTAACGAGTTTAGTAGGTTAGCCTGTTGTCAATGTTACACTTATATATAAAGTCTAAGGAGTTTTAATCACATTAAGTTAGATTTATTGATCAAACTGTTTTATATGACAGTAGTATATAAAATATAAATGGTTACTGTTTCTGGATTTTATTGCGTTAAGTGTAGATATTTTTGTACATAAATTTGTCGAATTTCGAAATCGTTTTGGTTCTAATATATGTTTGTTTAAAACACAATAAGTATGAGAGTGTTTATACAAATACGGACTTACTATAAAAGCTTTGATTAGTTTAGATTTAGATAGTAAGGTGTAATATGTTTTGAGATAGTTTATGTCTGTCAAAGATACGCATATCCAATTTTTATAATGCACAACGAATCAGTCAATTCATTTTACATGTATATATTTTCGATTACTGTAATAGTTATGCCGTTATAACTTACTTGAAATTGTTTTAATTTCAAAGTGATTCTTAAAATTTATTTATAAATCAATATATCTTTTTAATGTCTCAATTTAACCTTTCATATGTATGTATGAAAGTTTACTCAAAAATATGAAAATGCAACAAGTTTCTTCACAGCTTCAATTTTCATTAGTAATTTAATAAATAAATTATATAATGCTCTGTGTACTTACCTACTGGAAAATCAAACGGGTAAATTAAATAAAAAAACTCCGACATGAAACTAAAAGGATGAAATGCTTCATCAAGTTTCAACGACGGCAACAAATATTTTTCTTTCTGTGGCAGGCCCCCAAATCTTATTTTACTCCCATCTTTTTCCTCAATCCAGTCTTCGGTGTAGCTATCCCCTATATCACTATCTGTTGTTATATCTTCTGTTGTGTTGAAAATATTCAATTGTTCTTTAAAAACTTCTCTGGTAATGGGTATTACTCTAACAGTCGATGTCGGTAATACTGTTGAAACACTAGTAGATAGTTCAGTTATTTTCTTTGTTTGAGTAGTTTCAGATTTTTGTTGACGTCGTTCTTCTGATTTTGAATTCAATAAGTTGTTGTATTTTTTTAACCAAGCTTGTCCGGCAGTAGAATTAAAATTAAAATTTCCAGCATCTCTCTTTTGCCACAAACCAATTTCCTTATTATCTTGAACATAATGATCATGATTGTCGTTTTGCATATCTTTGTTTTTTACATCAGTTAATGGGCTGTCTCTAAAACTTGTTTCTAAACAGTTATCCCATACCAGAGATTGAGCTTTTATAGCAATTTTATAATTTTTTGTATTTTCCAAGTGATCATCGTTATATCCCGCGGTGTTTTCATTAAAAAATAATTCCACATTTCCTGCGAGGCTGTGCTTTTCATCATTGGATTTCTTGTTTTTCTGTGAGAAAATTGTAAAGATTGCTTGGAAATTCTGTTCTGGAGCATCTAAAGAGGTCGATGTGGTGCCGCCTATGGCATTTAGATTGTTTCCGGTGGGGGCCTCAGCCGTCGTTTCCGTTGTCGTTTGAATGTCTTGGTTTTGTGTCGGCAAAATGGTAGTACCCCTAAGCCGCTCTGATAAACTGTTTACTTCACTTCCTGCGTTGAACGTAGCTACGCTTATTTGTAAGTCAACTTGATTTATAAATATTGCAAGAATTATTAGAGACATTGCCATGACGAAGACATATTTTATTTATTTTTATTTAAGTAATGTAACACGACTGTATCGTAAGAGCTTCTGACGTGGACTGGGTGGAGGAGCCCGGAACATTGGTCAGCGGATTTGTAGCACTTAGCAGTCTGCCCAGCGGCGTTGCACAATCGTATCACGACACTTTGCCTCCACTATTACTAGATTATATAAAAATAGTTTCTGTTTTTATTCATCCACCTAGAACATATTATATTAAGGCGTTGTTTTATTACAGTATTCGTTCATAAACGAGTGTTTTAGAATCAATCCTAATGAGTAAATAATGCACAAAATTCAAACATATAAGAATAATCCTTAGATTTCGTGATCAGGTTAAAACATAACTAAAATGATATAAAGAATTGCAAAAGATCTATTTTTAAAATATTATGTTTAAAGATAACTCGAAACAGAAATTTTATGAAACTTCATGACTTTTATCGAATTAAATAATCGCAAAAGAGCCCTACTACTGCATGTTGTATGTTGCTGATCGGAGTCATACTACGGCCTCACAGTCAAAGTATTTCTTTCGTGGTTTTTCACCAGGTAAGTGAGGATACCGCAAATTTATCATGACTTGCAGGTTTCTACATACAGTTACTCGCCATCAAGTGACTCTTCTGCTGTTTTGGCCCCTGTGCTACAAAATCACCAAATAATGGACTGCTGAATAAAATCTTCAAGCCCTGATTTGTCATAATAGTCTTTATTAAAGGGAATATTCCGCATTTATCAATTCTTGGACATAAACAAACTTGACAAAGGAAAACTTAAAAATACAGCAGATTAAGGTAAAACCAATGAAATTAGGGGATTATCCTAGATTAAAGAAAATGTCTGGTTTGAAATTGATGGATTATGTTCATAGGTAACCATCATTTATAATTCCATATAATTAGTAAATTTATTCACGTAGACATAGATCTCTCTTCGTCTAAGTGGTTCAATTCGGTCTTGAAATGGAGTAAATATGACAGATATTTTCTAATATATTAAAAAACAACATTCAACAATTCATTTCACAAAGTCTAATCACCGATAGACAAATCTCCTAACTTGTTTTCGAATAAAACAGTGACTCTTCCTGAAAATTACTATTATTTCATGCCATATGACTCTGTGAGTCCTAATTATTTTCTCTTTCATGAGTTCCCAGATGTCAAAAACATAAATCATCACAAATACATAAAAAATAGGTACGGTATAGACAGCACGCACCACAATAAAGAAAATTTAAAATAAAAAATTTTGAAGCTCGTTTGCTTAGAAAAAGAATTCTTGAGAAACACCTTTGGGACCGAGTTTAGTTCAGCATTTTGTTAGCATACATTACTTTTTTAAAGGCATAGGTAAGTATGTATGAATTGACGACACATTTTAAAGAACATTTTTTTTAACCTTATCTTCGAGGGCTAATCACAATTTTGACTATTTAAAGAATATAAAAGTTTATGTAAATTAAAACTCTACGTAAGTTAAAATATAACATTCACCATACAAATGTTCGGGTATCGTAACACCTCGATTACATATTTGAGTTGCATGGCAAAAGAGATTTCCAGGAATTGGAGTTTCAAAATTTGTGATCACATTTCATCTAAGCTCTACACATCAAATAATAGCAACTGAATATTAAGGGATTTAGAGTTATAATAGTGTTTTGTTTTTGCTAATGAGTTTTGTAACAATCGATTCATGTAAATAATAATTTACGAGAATTTATGAAAAACTTGATAATATTAAACTTGGTGTTAAGTTAGTTATTTTTTGTAGTCTGTCTGTTTGTTTCGGCTAATCTCTGGAACGGTTGACCGGGTTTGACGGTTTCACTGATAGGTAGCTGATGATATAAGGAGTAACTAAGGCTACTTTTAGACTAGCTTCGCTCCGCAGCGTTACTCGCGGTAATTCATTAAACTGACTTTTTTTTCACCCTATAAAAATAGAACAAACACTACAATGTTAAGTAAATTTTGCCACAATAGCCACTTTTGAGGTTAACGTGCGAACATACAAACTAAGTGACGAAATTCTATAAACTGTTGTTTTAGTACGGTAAAAGAACTAAAACGACCCCTTCATTAATTGATTTCAATATCTTTCACGTAAAGATCTCGACTTCTTACAATTTTATTATATATTAGCTGAGCCCCGCGGTGTTACCCGCGGTACAGAGATATTGTGTGAATTGTATCTTTAGAAATTGTAGCCTATGTATTATTCTGATGTATAAGCCATATTAATGTAAGGTTTCATTAAAATCCATTCAGCAGTTTTTACGTGTAAGAGTAACAAACATCCATCCATACTTAAAAACTTTCACGTTTATAATATTAATAGGATACAAATATATTCTAAATTATAAAATAGAGTAAACGTTGGCTGCATATTTTTACCCATGAATCTCTCCGTCAACATTCAACAGTTGATAAGCGCTGCTATCTAAAACCTCATATAAAATGCATGCAATATTATATAACCTACACGTTATTGCAAGAAAAGTGGTTGAGCCTCGCCTTTTACCGTATACCTACGTTAATTTAAAATCGGGCGTACGTATGTAAGTCTCCAGAAAATGTTGTTCAAAGTTCCTTCAAAGAAAATTTTCATCCTTGATTTCTTCTGCTTGTCGGAAAATGAGTTCAGTTTGCTGAGGTACATTTAAAATATTATCGTAAAACTAATAACTAGTACCTATAAGTTTTCTATAAGTGCGTAATAAACTTTTCAGAAACCTTTAGAAGCCGAAGAATTTATTTCATTCAGAACAAGAAGTTCAGGAGCTGTAGAAAGCTATGTTTTCATATTGGTGTTAAGTGTTTTTTTTAATAAGGTTTATATACAGTATTCAATAAGGAGTTCGTATTTTAACAGGACTTATTGAGTAGTTTACTTTGTCAAATAAAAGATAATTTAAAACATTAGTTAATCGTATTGGTTGACGTAAGTTATAGATAAATAGGTATATACGTATAAAGATAGAGTTATAGATAAAGGAATACAAACCTAATCTAATAACAAACCTAAGTTTTTTTTTGATAACTGTCGGCTTTTTTTTTGTATTCATTTCATAAGCTCAAACCTAATTGAGCTTGGATTCGTTTATTAATAAATTATCTCATTATAATGTCTATGACACTTTCCTCAGTATTAGAATAAAATTTTAAAAAACTATCAAAAGATTTATTAATGGAATATATTTTTTTTAATCGGTACTGTTATTATCTGTGATTTTTTTTTTTTTTTTATATTTAAGCTGCCAAAATGACTCTGCCCTGCCTTATGGAAAGCATGAGCAGAATCCAAGAGTGGTGGTCACCATCCTCAATGCGAATGCAGCATGGTGACCCACACTATGGCGGCCTGGGGGGAAGGGGGATGGTGAGGGGGATAGGGGGCGTTGGATTGGGGTATGGGCCTCCGGTATCCTNAGCGTAAGCGCTGTTTCACACCGGTTTTCTGTGAGGCCGTGGTATCACTCCGGTCGAGCCGGCCCATTCATGCCGAAGCGTGGCTCTCCCACGGTAAAAATCTATCTAATCTAATCCGTAGCCCAACATAGTTTGAAAAATTTACATAATCTATAAAATGCACTATGAAAACTTATAACCAGCAATTTTTAAATGTACCAATCTTGTTATTGCGTAGTATGGCAACCAAGTATGTAAGTTTTAAGATGGTTATGCATAAACTTTTAATAACTTGTAAGTAAACTTTAAAAAAGCCCTAGAATCATGGGAAGGGTAGTTTAGTGACTTGAATAATGATTTTTTGTATGGCTTTCGGCTAGTAAGCCAGCGTGGCATAGTAAGCCAAAATCTTTTTCTACGCGAAGCTTATGTTAAGCAGTAGACTATTAAAAGTCGATGATGTGATGCAAATATTCTCAAATTTTTTTTTTTTTTTTTTAAATGACAACTCCCGCATTAGGAATATACATTCCTGTGTCGCGGGGATCTTTACAAACATACATGAAACGGACACAAAGTACACCCAGACTTAGAACAACAATTTATGTATCACCCACAACACTTGGCGCAGTAGGAAGTGGTGTGGCGACCACTGAAACCACTAGGCCAATCGTGTAGTCAAAAAATATCCTTAATTTGTTTCTATTTTAAATTTAAATATACATATTTAACTAATAAAACAGTTTAAATGTAAATTTGGATTAACCTACAAGTATCTAAGTGCATTTAACTTAAAAGTTACTTATTTTTATTAAATTGCAATAATGATCTCGGGTTCGATTCCTGAGTCGGACCAAGTGTTTGTGTGATCTGAAAATATTTGTTTCGGAGTTTAAGTGTTTTCTATGTATAATATGTAAGTATTTACAAAAAAAAAGTATATAAGTATTAATATCAGTTGTCTAGTACCCATAGTACAAACTCTGCTTAGTTTGGGACTAGATGGCGTTGTGTGTTAAAATGTCTGAAAATATTTATTTATTTATTTATGCATATTTATATTTTTTTTATGCATGAGCAGAATCCGAAATTGGTGGGCACCAGACTTATTGTGAATGCAGACAATGCAGCATGGTACCTCACACCATGACAGCCTAGTGTTGCTTCTGTGTGATTGGGGCTCCGGTCTCGCACTCACCAACGAAACACGACAGCACAAATGCTGTAATTTTAGGTTGATATTTTATGCGAAGGTCGAGCTGGCTCGTTTGTGCTGAAATCAGCGTGGTTCTAGTACCTTAAGCCTTATTTGATTAAATAGGTAAGTAATTCCTATTTTAAATTTATTTCTCTTTCTTTTTTGTTTTTACATGGCAACATTTTCTTAGGCAGATAGAAGTTAGCACATTCAAAAACAAATTTCGAAGTAGTTATCGATCGGATTCCCTTTGCATCCATACATAAGACATTTGAATACCGAGACTAGTTTGAATTATTCATCGGGACTTTGAACGGACCCGGCGTATATTTGAAATGCAATCCTACATTATGTACGAGTTTACAAGTGTTTGACACTTAACAAAACAGATTTACCTTATGAATGTAAGGTCTCGTTTGCTTTAGTGATAGGATTTTAAAATTTCTACTAAAAAGCCCTCGAAAGATTTACAAGTTCCAGGAATAGAATCTTAACTTAAATTTTGCATGAATAGGGTGATAAAGGATATCACAGCTGAGATGGCATCACACAAAGCTGGTACGGAGCCAATTGTGATTAGTATTTAGTCGAACCTATCGAACGATAGTAGTACGGTCGTTCTGATACTCGTATTACAAAGGCAAGATACCAACGAACGAAAATAGTGCGGCAATATTCCCCCGAAAGCAGAATATTATATTTAGGAGGATTTTAGCCCGTTTTCAAATTGATCACATGTACGGCAAAAATCAAAAATGCTGAATTTTGTTTGCTGACCACATTTTTTTTTAAATTGATATACATTTTAACGAGTTCATAATTAAACAAAACCTCTAGAAAAGCTATTCTCGTGAAAACAATGAAGTTAATTTTTAAATATGTATCAGGGACGTAATTTACGTAGCGATACTTCAACTATGAAGCGATTTATAAAATGCTTTATTGTCTAGGAAGGCATACTTTCCGTTCTATAAGTTCTTAGCTATGCGAGCGGTCTCTGGCTATAATATTTGCAATATCATCAGAATGAGACTGAGCAATTTTCAGTTGAAAGTGTATTGATCTTTTCTTTTCATAGTCTTCATTTGCTTCATCGCCACAAAAGAAGCAATTATTTTTTTTTTAATCTTCTTCACCTATGTGTGCTATAGTACGAATATATATAGTACTTATTCTTGATGTCCTGGCTTGATTCTCTTCATGTTGTCTTTTCATTGCAGCAATAAAGTTTCTCCGAGTGTAGTTTTTATGAAAAACTATACTCGAAGAAGCATTATTGCACGTGTACTGTCGCTGATTTTTGGCAGGTAGTCTATGAATTCATCACCTCTTTCAGTCATTTTCGTCAATTAATGCCACTATCAATATCGAAGGAATATTTAAGACTGAGAATATTTGGTAAGGACCTTCGAATAGCGTGTACACCTGAGTAGATAATTAAACAGCATACAGATGATGCTCAGGGACACGTGGTCACATTAAATAAAGTACGTATTCTTTTCAAATCAAATTCCCAGAATTACTCATTATACTTAACTTTGTAAGTTTCTAAATTAACAAATAGCGTCGGTAGATGGATTTTACAATTTCCCTATTTTCGGGCAAAATTCCTTAGACTGCCACACCGATGTTTCCATGTACCCGCAATTGTTAGGTTTTTGGTGTTAAGAGTTTATATAACTATTGCCCGCAGCTACGCACGCGCAGATGTAGATGTTTTCATCCCTTATCTTACCCCCTTAGTTGTGGTACTTCCTAAATTCCTTTCTTAGTGCCCATTTACGTTATATAAAGAATCTATATGCAAAGTTTCAGGATTCTAGGGTTAGCGTTTTGGGTTATGCGTTGATCTCTGGGTACCTTAATCAGTTACTTTCCTATTTTATATGTAAAGATAGATTCACCTTTGATGATGCCATAAGACAAAACCGATCAAGTGTTAACATAAATAAAATATCGGAACAAGTACTTAGATTCTGTGCGTCTGTGTCCTAGTGACTTAAATTCTAGAATATATAACTATATTTAGAACAAGTCAAAGTTTATTTTAACGACCTTATTATGATCAACAGCCTTGATTAGCTGGTTGGGACAGACAGAAGTCTTCCCCGAGGCACAACACAAGGCACACATATTGCTGTATTTTGGACATAATTCCAGCAAAATACTGTAATGAGCTGATGATACTAACAACTGTATTCAGTACATTTTTATTATACTTGACGATTTTGGTGTAAAATTTATTATTACTATTGCGAGACGATCATAGTAGTTTTCTGCTATTATTAATATTTTATAAGTGATTTGTATAATATTATATATGTCTTAACACCTTAAAGCTTCAAAAAATTTCAAGCTTAATATTTTACTATTACAGACGGCACCGCACAAACTCTCACACACCCAGCCAAAGCCAACAAAAGATCGGGTTCATGAATAAAATACGTGTATATTATTGAAATTCGTAAAAGCAGGTGTACGTATAAGATTATATTCTTGATATTGCATTTTGTTATTAAATCGCAGAAAATACAGCCTAAAAGGTCGCATGACGCATTTCAGAAGTTCATTTGTTTCCAAAAAGAAGTTTACTATCTTGCTCGTGTGCGATCGGACCTTTAACTATGCGCGGCATGTGACAGCAATTTGAATACCGTAAACATCGCGCTTCAGGTCTCAAACATTCCTAAGCATTCCTCTAAAAATCATCTCGCAAAACGTCAGAAGTTACTCTTCAGAGTTCACAGTAATATACACTTTAAAAGCAAAGGTGTGAAAAGAGTAAAGTGACTTTTCCCGTAGCTCTGAAAATGAGGGCGTGCGCCCGTTATTGTATGAACATATGTGTGCTGAGTCAACAGACTGCTTTTCTTTCGGGGTGAGGTTTGCTTGAGATTTTTTAAAGGTAAATTGACTGGTCGCAGGTGGTTGAAGGGAAACGGGTCAGCGGGTCTCGGTGGCGTGTCATGTTCATGTATCACCAGGGTCGCATTTCAAATGATTTATGAGCTTTAGGAAAATATGATTTTAATATACCTGAGGAGGACATGTATGGCTCCACCCACCCTCTTTGTTACTGATATGATCATCCAATGCCTAACAATAGGCATAAATAACAAGAAAATCAGTTAAATGTAACGGCCGTGCGGGTTTATGATAAGTAGTTTTTTATCTAAATAGTCTATATATTATGTGAGTATAGTCTAGGCTTATACTATTGGTTCGTATTTAGTATCTTTATATGGAACATGACTCCAGGCGGACTGATGACCGCTGGAGCCAACAAGTGCTAAAGTGGAGACCACGATTAGGCAAACGTGGTGTAGGGCGTCCTGCGGCACGATGGATCGACCACTTGAAGAAATTGGCTGACAGTGGATGGATGCAGACTGCCCAAAACTGGGATGGCTGGCGTTCTTTGGGGGAGGCCTTTGTTCAGCAGTGCATAGTAGTAGGCAGAAAACACTTAAAATACCAGAGTGTATTTCTGGTTCACGACCTATCAACAAGTCTGCTAGCGTGCTTCAGGTCATTCAATCTTTATTAATATCCTTTAGGTAATACGATTGCCTGGGCTCGTATGCCGTCTGCATGGACAGGTGGCCTCAAAAGGCCAGCTTGTGCCTTTTGTGCAGCCCTGTACTGGACTCGCATAGTTTTTATTTAAGGCATGTTTACGAACTTAGAAAATAATATTTCTATTGCTTATTTCGGCATTGCAGAGCGTTCGGCTAAGCAAAGCATTAGACTACGACTTAAAACCTTGAAATTTAAAACATTGAGTGTTATCTTATGCGCCAATTTTAAAGCTTATCTATACGATGTAGACTGTAAAATGAAAATATTCTCTTGCTGCATATGTGCTTAAAATTTTTTTTATTCTGGGTGAAATCGAGTGTTTTTGAATAAAAAAAATGATTAGCATTTTTTACTGTCTTTATCGTTTCAGTTCTGAAAACACAATCGCCTCAGAAAGAGATGCAATGTTGAATTGCACAATAATCTAGAATTCTAGATATTGAAGAAAAACTAAAGTAGTTTATAACACAAATTAAATCAATGTTCTTGTTGAATTGTTTTGGATAAAACAATTTGAGGTGGCAACAGTTTATATTTCAATTATTTTGACTCAAATTATACTCGTATTAACTTTCAGTAAAAAATATCTAAAAAAGTAAACAATACGCCTTTACTCGACAAAACTCTGGCCATTCTACTTACTTATAAAATAAGTAAATAAAAGTAACAACATAAACTGTACTATATTAAACAACCTATTCAAGAACAGGTTTCTGTCGTTTCTAGGTACTTTAATTATCAACAGGAAAACGCGGTCTCAAAGTCTATTGAGATCATTTCAGAGATATCAAAGGGTAAATTGAGTAGCACGTCATCGATATATCGAACAGTACTTGAGACGTAAAACAAGAGAGGTTCTAATAAAAGGCTCTGGAATCAATAATACATCCTTATTTGTATGAACCTGGATGATTGCTTGTATTGATCCTTTAGGGAGTCTGAAGATGGAGTGATCGTATCAAAAGTTTAGAAAACTATGAGTAGTTGAGTACTACAGTAGTTGTTTAAATAGCATCTCAGGCTTCTCTCTTCTTTTGACATAGGCATATTAATGTGTAAGTGAATTTTTAAAGGACATACGTATTATTTAGTAAAATACTGTTGTCATGGAATGTTATTTAGTATAACAATCAAGCATTTTTATGAGTTATGAGACAAAAAAGTAGACGTATCGCCTGAAGATAAGCGACACCCGCAACACCAGAGGCGTCATTAGTGTTTCTAAGAAGGAGTACGCTCTTTTCTTAAAGGTTTGAAGGTTGTATTGGTTTGGGAATACCGCAGGCGACAGTTTTGTTGTGCGATGTAGAAAATTCCTGGGAAAGCACACAATTATGGACTGCCAAGCATCTAGATCATGGGGATGAAACTTCTGTCGCGTAGGACGATTGTAGAAAGAGTGCGAACAATTCTTCGGAGCGCTCCATATGGCTATAAGATGCACAGCGAAGCCTAACCTCTACGCAGAGGCTAAGAGTCTAACCGAATTGAAAGTCCTTGACAATCGAAAATTCGAGTCGCTCTCCGTTGAATGCGGTCCAAAGGGAGAAGCTGGAGAGGAGGTAGGGTGCCCCCGCCCAAAAATGAGGACAGTATTCCATGTGCGCCTTATAAAGCAAAAGGCGGTGGGTCGGAGAGAAACACTGTCGCGATCGGTTCACACAGCACACCGAGCTTCTTCGAGATCAATTTGGCCTTGCCCTCCAAATGGCCACAAAACTGGACTTCGCTCAATATGTCGACACCGAGTATTCAAATATTAGCTGAGGTAGATAGGGGAGTATCTTCAAAATAAGCAGATACAACCCAGGTCGTCGTCGACTCTCCTATGCGGAAATTAGTGTCTTTGTGGGGTTAGATTGGACTAAATTAAGTCTACACCAATCTGAGACCTTTTTGAAAGAGGTCTCAACTTCAGGCACATGTCCAAAAGAGTAGGAGAGCCGAAAAAGACGCGTTAAGACTGGTGCCAACTCTGGAGCGCACATTTTCAACACTATAAGGGGGATTCCATCCGGGTCACTCGACCGATGGATATCCAGGGATAATGGTGAAGCGATTGGATACTAAGTCTGTCTCGCCGGTCGTCTTCAACGGCTTAGTCATACCTTGGAGCGACGTGGTCAAGGATCTCGGCCTATTCATCGATTCAACTCTTGATTGGCGAGCCCATGTTACTCATTTGAGCCAGAAAGTAACAGGTAACCTGCGAACACTCTACCGTCTTAAGAACTTCCTGCCTCCTAAAACGAAACTCTCACTCACACAGTCTCTCATTATTCCTCTAATCGACTACGGTGATGTGTGTTATTTCGACCTGAATGCAGACCTCCTCAATAAACTCGACCGTCTTCTTAATAACTGCATTCGATTCATATACAATCTCCGCAAGTATGATCATGTGTCTACTTTCCGTACTCAACTACAGTGGTTACCCATTCGCCAGCGCCGCAGTCAGCGAGCGCTGACCTATCTTTTCTCGTTCCTTAACTCCCCATCTTTACCAACTTACCTTGAACCCTATCTACGTTTTTTATCGTCGAATCACGATAGAAATCTTCGTTCCTCTAACAATCTGCTTCTCTTGTGTCCATCTCACAACTCTGATTTTGTGAACTCCTCATTCTTTGTGCAGGCTGTAATGCTGTGGAACACGCTCCCACTCGAAATCAGGATGTCTACAAGCCGTGACTCATTTAAGAAGAATGTAAAAAACCACCTTTTTACCAGATGGCAGGAAAGCCTTAATTAGTAAACAACTTAGTACCCACTCACAGTGTACGTATGTAAGGTTTATGTATTAGTGTGCATCATAGTGTATGTATATAAAGTTTATATATTACCGTGTATATATATTTATTTATATTTTATGTATATATCGTAACTTCACGAATATATATATATATTTTTTTTTTCCCACCACAATGCATCTACCCCACAAAATTTCTACACCATCCAAAGGTTGGCTGGTAGAGAATGCCTTGGGCATTAAGCCCGCCTTTGTACATGTGTGCATGAAGTTTTAAAATAAAAAAATAAATAAAATAAAATAAAGTGGTAAACGCACTGAGCGAGTGAAACTGGATATCCAGCATGCGGCTCTCGTACCTCGTTATAGTAGGCGGCTCCCGTTTTCCGTCACCCAAGGTCGAGCCAACTCGACCAAACGCAAAGTGTTTTGCCAGAAGATCAGCTTTCTCCTTTGCTTCACAGGCCAACGGATTATTTCTTAAGTGCAAAGATGGAAGGGATGGCTTACAAAAATGTTCTTCGATAGCGTTATGGCGTTGGCAAAAGTCCAGAATGCTCGAGTTCCCGCCCGAAGGAAGACGATCAAGCCTCTAGCCAATCCTGGCAATGTGTTCCGACTTCACTATTGCAATGTCTCTTTTGAAGGACCTGGAAGCAAACTTGTACTCCTTTTATAGAGGTATTTTAATCCCGAACCGCCACCACATCAGCCCAGGCTTAGTAAGCTGCTGGTTCCGCTTTTCCACTTTAACGGGGACGACAGAGGATGGAATGAAACGCTCCATACCCTGTACCACAACATCAGCAACAGAATCAACAGGCACATTAAATAATGTTCATTGCCTCATAAAATGAGTACGCGCCTGATAAAATATTGCTAGCAAAATCCGTCTCTGGCGCCATCATATTTCTATTAATTACCGCGTCAACTGGGGCGCGCTTCATATCTCCTAGGTGGGCAGCATCTTACAACATCGTGTTTTTACACTTTTGACTCATTTTAAGTGTGAACGTTATTAAGATTTTAGATAGTGTAGCTTAATTAAAAAGTCAAAAGGAATCTTTGTTACTCTAAAGCATCATAGCAATTAGACAAAACCGAAGTCAGCAATGCATAAGCACTTAATGTTACTAATATTAATCATGGTTGCATTTTTAAAGTAATACGTATAGGAAAATGTTTAGTAAATAATGAATGATGCAATAAAGTCTGCACAAATGTTAATAGCACCATTTAAAAGCACACATTTACATTTTCACTTTGATCTCATTCCAATATTTATGTCAACTTGTGTATATCCATGTAATAAGCAGCAACCGAAACGGTTTTATTGAATTGTAGTAAGAGGTTTTCAACCATATGCTGTAGAAAATAGAAATATCTAAAATAACAGTAGTTAAAATATAAATTAAAAGTCAAGAGAAATACCACTTCAAGCTTCTCTCTTCATCTTTTATCTTTCATTTATAACACAATAATATGATCAAATGAAAAGTATAAAATAAATTTATCGGATTACAGAAATGCTCTGGTAGTAATAATATAATTTATATTGCCTTCAAGACACATTGTTTGGAGACCGTCTTTTGACATTGAATTAGAAATGTACGAACCCTTTTGATCTTGAGGCAAGAGGACCCTTTTCCGCCACCTTAACAATAATAATTATCATCTACCCTTAAAGGAGTCGTCGTTTTAGTGGTCACTGTAAATACATTTTGTACAGAGTCTGTTCTTTCTAATGTTGTAGAAGTTAAATTGAAAACAGTGCATCTTAAAAATACACACTTACCCAGGGACCGAAGAATAATAGCTCATCCAGCTGTGGCGAATCAATCCGAATGCGATGAAATGTCTTCTCTTGCAAACTCTAAACGCCCAAAAAGAAGAACACGCCTCCAAGAAATCTTAGTTTTCCTAAAAATTTAGTTTCTTATCAACTCTATGAGGTATTATATATTTATAAAGTCTTTATGATTTATCATGTTTGAAATATACTAAAATACAATCGTTACACAAAACGACAAATATTTTAACGAGGAGGATTTGTGTCACTTCAATGAATTAATTTGAATGTTACTCACAGCAGCACCTTAACTCAACCAACTTATGGGGAAAACCTCAAATGAAAGAATTCGAGATCAAAACGAACGGCATGACTCAATTAGAATTCGAGATATAGATGAAAAATGTTGTGGAAGTACAATAAATAATGTACTGGAGGCGTTTGAGTACAACTTGAAAAGGGTGAAAGGCAATTGATTTCTAATATTTAATAATACGTAGGTCTGTATATTAATACTTTAATTTTTTTCCAATAAGCTCATCGACTGATAAATAGAATTAACTGACATACTAATAAATAGTTTATAACCGAGACCCAGACCGAGACCCAGACCGAGATACAGACCGAGACCCAGACCGAGACCCAGACCGAGACACAGACCGAGACCCAAACCGAGACCCAGACCGAGACCCAAACCGAGACACAGACCGAGACCCAGACTGAGACCCTGACCAATGACACTTTTTCTACGTCTTGAAAAGATATAGGTTTGTTGTTATCTATGCTATTTTAGGCACGATAGCAACACACACCGATGGTCTCTATTAATAATGTCGGATCTGCAAAAAGATAATTTTAGAGAAGTGTGGTCCAAATGTTATTTTAATGATAAAAATACAATCAAAGATCTGTAGATTTTAATTTTCACTCATATAAAAAACAGTCAGTGAACATTTAAATATTTACAGTTCTTTGGTTATTTTTTTCTGTTAAAACAACGTTTGAA
Organism: Hyphantria cunea; assembly: GCA_003709505.1. Taxonomy (NCBI): domain Eukaryota; kingdom Metazoa; phylum Arthropoda; class Insecta; order Lepidoptera; family Erebidae; genus Hyphantria; species Hyphantria cunea. The sequence goes on from PKRV01000512.1 coordinate 1,301,594, forward strand.
CTACTCTACACAAAAATACTCTATTTGGAAATTGATCTATAAACTAAAGTCATGGGTAAATGCAATCTATATTGGGACAAATGTTTATAATTTTTAATTTCCTTTTTCTAATTAACTAATGCATTTAACTATTTATTCATTTACATATCATAAGTCTATATGCTTCTATTATGAGGTAATCAATTAATCGTAACTCTTTTTTAAAATAATTGTCACCATTTTTTTAAATTATTAAATTTGAATTAAAATAAATGTAACACTAATTAACTTCCATTTTTCTCAATAGATGGCGTTGTTAATTAGATCGCACAATAGCACACTGCGTCCCCTGCTGACCTTGAAACTGCCTATCCGACCTAAACTCAGCATAAATAAAACCTACATCAGGTCACGCCCCATCTTCTTGAGGCAGGCTTTGTGCAATCTGACATCAGGGTCAGAGCGCTAGCGACTCCAAGCTGCCGAAAGCCTACGCATGTCTGTCGACGTGCCCAGGTATATGAGGAACTCCACCATATACCGCGACCTCAAGTGGGAACCGGTAGATGTTTTCATTAGAAGACTGGCCACGGGCATGTTCGAGTTGGCAGACCACTCCACCTTGCCTCACCTAACCGACAGGGCATCATTGCCGCACCTTGATACAATATTATTAGCTTAAGGGCCCCGCTCGGGAGCTCATTACGACTTCCTCAAGCGCGTCCCGCTCGAGCGGGAGATTCCGACCCCTTCGGATATTTATCACGAACCGCCAGCCTCTTGCAGGCCCATCGCCGGTCCTCTTTTCGGAGGGACGGCGAGTGGTTGAGACTCGAGGCTGGCTAACCCCATGATTGGCTTACGATGATGAGTCGCGTGGACAGCCACTTCAAGGAGCCCAGAGCTCCAATAAGATACCTCTACAAGGGCGAGAAGAACACAAGATGATGAATGCCACCAACTGAGCAGTCACCTGTGATCGATGAAGTGGTTAGTGCGCAAGATATCGGGCCACTATTCTATTGCCAAATCTATAAGCTGCTGGAGGCAAAGCGATTGTGTACGCCTACGCGGACTGTTTGCAGCGCCACCTGTACGTTTTTTGAAACCTCAGCTTACAATAAACACGGCTTTAGACGAAGCCATCGTATCTCACTTACCCTATTGTCTAACACAAGTAATATTTTTCTATTTGTGAATTTTATACTTTAACGCCTGTTTATATTACTGTTGTCAACTTCACATTATATATAAAGATGAAAATGTAAAGGTAAAAGCTCTTTGAATTATGCAAAAAAAATCACATAAGCAATAAAAATTTAAAAACATGTTAAAAAAATCATAACTTTAGACAAAATAAGAAATATTTTATAAATTTATATAGCCAATTGCACCTGGAGTATTATTACGAATCTATCGTCACCTCATTTATTAAAAGCGTATATAAGCTACCAAAACTACCCTTCCTTTTGATTTTGCTGTAATTAAGTAAACACTACTGAGCAACTACTACTAAGCAAAACTATTTCCGTCTATCTACATTAGAAATATACTATAGGTGTCTCAGTTTGCTCTCTAATCTTATCCAAGTTACCGGAAAGTTTCAATAGGATTTGAAAACCAATAGTTACTTCTATACATTTAGCGAACCTGACCTAAAATTTATGTTCAATTTCCTCAGTGGATTGAATCTGTGTTTAATTTTGTAGATTGCATTGGCTGATTACATCCATCAAGCAGTTTAAATTTAGGTCAAGTGCTGTAGAAGCGAGATATATTTACCGATCTTGCAAAGAAATGAGAGTTTAATAAAAAATATTGGAGTAAAAACTTTCAGATTCTGTAGTAGTCTGATCTCTTTTATTTCTTGTTTTTGATTATTCAATTTGTTTTGAATATCTTTTAGAACCTTCATAAGATCTTCCATATTTTGATACTTGTAGTGTCCTCTATTGGTAAATATCAGTACCAGAATTTAATTCCGAAAAACGTCCTAGCGTTATTGATTTTTGCGCTTACGCAAGTTGTTGCGTTATTAGTTCCACCAAACGTCACAAGATGGTATCAACATCAGTTAATTTATGTTTGTGTACTAATGCACGGTATCTAGCAATATAATTTATAGGTGGGTAGATATATATTAGGAATATAAATGGTAATTCACTTTTAATGGTCTTATTACTTCTTTTCACTAATGTCGCAAGGATTTTACATACATGTAATTTATAACTGATATTTGCACATATTGTACATACGGTAATCATATATTATAATCAACTCATTGCCTTTATTGTCTCGAGGCCCAACGAAAATCACTATTGGGAAAACTTATAGCTGTAAATTGTCTCTTAAGATACAGGCATTGCCTAGTTTAAGGGACAAGGTTCAAAATTTTGAAATTGCAATTTCGTAAAACCAACAAAACTTTAACCCACAATATTGTAAAATATCAGTGGATTTATTGTTTTACTGTTGTAAATATTTTATATCAATAAATCATTATTATTATTATTATTTATCTTCAGAGATGCCAATAGTTTGATTATCGCCTGATCTTAGTTATATTAGCACAGTAAATACAGTCACCACTTTGATGTTTCGTAGTTGATATTTTGTTTATATTGGCACTATTCTTCGGAATTTTTATAATTATCACTGTTGTTGGATGTTTATGCACTGATTCTACCACTTAAATTGTGAAAATAATTGATTAATATATTTTTAACTGGAAAATATTATGGAGGTGGCTGATTTAGGTGCCATATATAATACATATATGGCACCTAAATCAGCGCGATGATTAGTTAATTAGGGTTTCGTTCTCCGTGCCAACAAATTAAACCTCTTTATTGTGCGTCTGTAAATATCTATAATATAAGACGTTTTCTGCCTATAAATACTTAAAAGTATAAAAATAAAATAAAACAAAGTAGCTATAAGTTGTCTGCCGTAAGTTACATGTGACAATACTTGTCTGTATCTAATTATCTATAAATTTAGGTTATGTATTTACGCTAGGTAGCTAAAATCTGCTTAAAGTCGATGAAAAGCCAAAAGTAACGATTGTAGGCAATCACAGACGAAAGAACCAAACAACCATTAAACCATTACGGATGAGTCGTGAAATTATACCTATTAAGCGTAGAAGTATTCAAACTAAACCAAAAGTACGTATTTACGGAAATAGGTATTTGCAAATTACTGTGCGTGATGGTCGTGAATCGGGAAGAGGTGTTATTAACAAATAATTAACCAAATATCTAATGGAGAGGAGATAAAAAATAGTAATTTTTGATCTTATTAAACTACAAACCATTAAATTATCAACATAAAATGTCAAAATTTAATAACAAAAGAAAAAACATAAAATATCCTCAGCTCTAAAGATTTTTTATGCGCGAGTCTGCCATAGTGACTCTACTCTATGTGATGAAAATCATAAGCAGTAATTAAGAGTGGTGGCCACCCTACACGTTGCATATGCAGACAATGCAATAATGCAGCATGGTGACCAACAGTATGGCGGCATATTGAGATACTTCTGCATCATTGGGCACTGATCTCGCACTCATCCACCAAACACGGCAGCACAAATACTGTCATTTTAGGTTGTTCTTCTGTGAGAGCGCAGTGTAGCAAAGATCGACCCATTCGTATTGGAATCAGTTCAGCTGATACCTTAAAAATGTCACATTTATAAAATAAAATAGGTAAAGATTCGACTCTGATACTTGGCAAATCAAAGAACATTCTTATAAAGGAGCGCGAAATTCACTATATACTATATGTACACGAGTTTGAATGTATAATTCCTTGTATATGTCTATATATAGTTTATGTCTATATGTGTCAGGCAGAAGCCAGGGCAACTATTTCTCCACTCGTACTTCATAACGTAGCACAGTTAAGGAAACTTTAACCGTAAAATAGTAGACGGTCGAACTCATACAAACTTGAAATGTACTTGTTTGTCTTTATTTTTAAAAGAAGAAGTATAGAATATCCTCACTGGCAGTGAAATTTGGTACGTACCTTACCTGTCTTTACATAAAATAAGCATTGTATTGATCAGCACGTTTTATTCGTACAATTTCATGTAATATAAAAAATGAATCATAAAATATAATTATTATAAACCTGCTAACACATTATTTAAAGACCTAAAATTACTTGAGAATTATCTTGCTTCAGTAGTCACGACTCTAGTCGTTTGGTCATTAGATAGCATCCTATATATGTCCCCAATCTAACTTAATTAGCCAAATAATCACACAACCGTTGCCTTGTAACATAAATGTAATCACCATGTTACCTTCTTATGACATGACATCAGAATTTATTTTTGTCCGAGTATCATTTACACCTATTAATGAACGTATTATTAGTTTTTCATTCGTATATCATATTTGCATACATCATATACATAAATTACTGTTTCAATAATAATAATAGTTTACTTTATTTTATTATGGACACATGTTATAGATATCGGACCTCCGCAAGCCTGAGGGCGAACAGAATTCAAAGGTTGAATTAGTTTTAAGAGCATTAAATTTAAGTGACTTCTCATTTTCGTTTGCTATAGATGTTCACGACATTAACGCGCTCTCATGGGGTTGAATGTCTAAAGCTTTCATACTCCAGGTTATTTTTAGGGATGTCTTATAAGAAAAATCCAATAACACTTTTGGCTCGACCCGGGAATAAAACCTGAGCCTCTTATTCTTACATATTTCTTATTTCTTACACAACTTATTTATCTATGCAATTGATTAGAATATAATTCAATGCAGATGATGTTTTTTTAATCTCTATGTAAATGTCAATAATATAAGCATCTTTATGGCTCTTTGGAACACTTGGATCAGTGGTATCAGCATAGATTAACACATTACTAATTTAACTAATCCTGGCAAGGTCAGGTTATTATATGATGAGTGACAATTCTTAATATATTAAAAGCCCTTCGTGCCTCGAAGAGCACCTGAAGTCGTCGTTAACAATAAACTGTTTATACCCTGTACAAGTTGGCTTGATCTTTTTGACAGATGGAAATTTTTATGATCGACTTAACTTTGCAATGACGAAAATACTATTTTCTTAAATTAATTATTTTAAAAATAGAAAAAAAATAGTACAAGCGTCCCTAAAGATTCAAGCGTTATCCGAAAATTTTAAGATTTTTTAATGCTTCAAAGTAAAATTTAAATAGGAACACTGAAAATAATAGACGCTTGTACAATGTTACATCGGTCGGACGGTTGGGAAACGAATAACAGGCCGTAACTGTTATAAATATCGATTACAAAAAATCATTAGTAGAGATCATTGTTAAGTTACTGTTACGAACGTGGGTCCTTTTGGTTGAGGTCTCTTTAGCTGGTATTACTCTTTTTTTAAAAATAAGATAAAAAAAAGAATTTTTATTCGAATTACGCAGTCCATCGCTAGTTTGCGCGTTCAAATAAAACTGCCGTGGGTCGTATGTTCTCGTTTTGAAGATACTTTCCAATCTGCCTCCGCCAATATTAGAATACTTGGTGTCGACATATCGAGCGAAGTCCAGTTACGTGGCCTTTTGGAGGGTAAGACCAAATTGGCCTCGAAGAAGCTCGGTGTGCTCAACAGCACACCGCCTTTTGCTTTATAAGTTGCATGTCCAGCCTCACATGGAATACTGTCCCCACCTTTGGGCAGGGGCACCCCAATACCAGCTCCTCCCTTTAGACCGTATTCAACGGAGAGCGGCTCGAATCGTCGATTCCCAAGAAGTTTCAATTCGGCTAGACTCATTGGCGCTGCGAAGAGATATGGCTGTACTGTGCATCTTCTACCGCATTTACCATGGAAAGTGCTCCGAGGAATTGTTCGGGCTGATTCTTGCCGCCTCTTTCCGCCATCGTCTTACGCAACAGAAATTTAATCCCCATCGTCTAGATTTTGTTGGCAGCCCACAACTGTGCGCTTTTTAGGGAACTTTCTGCCTCGCACAACAAAACTGTGGAATGAACTGTCGCCTGTGGTATTCTCGGATTAATACGACCTGCAAACTTCAAGAAAAAAGAGCGTACTCCTTTTTAAGCCGGTTGTGACGCCTCTGGCGTTGCGGGTGTCCAAGGGCGGCGGTAATTGCTTTCCATCAGGCGATATGTTTGCTCGTGTGCCACAACTATCAAAAAAAAAGTTCGATCGACATACCGTACAAGCCGAACGTCGGGAACACTCGGGGTAAGTAGTGTAGAGTCGTGTAAAGTAAAGTAAAGTGGAAGTAAAGTCGAGTAGAGTAAAGTCAAGTGGAAAGGAGAGGTTAAGAGGGAGCATTATTATTGTTGACTACCTGCCCGTAACATTATTATTGTTGAATTTAAGTGTGTGTTTTGAACTTTTATTAAAAATGCCTGAAAGGGCGAAAAAACTGTACTCAACAGTGAAACGCCTGAGTTTGTAATTCGCTTTCGCGATTATTTTGAAAAATTCGACCCTCTCATAGAAAACTGCTCGACTACATCGGTCGATTTCGTATGGAAGGTCTTAATTTTTTTCTTACTTTTCGACCTCTGTTTTCTTTTACCTATTTAAATTTGGCGTGAGGTCCAAAAATAAGCCTGTAATATTATATAGATACTTATTAAATAGATTATTTTGAATATTGACCCACCGTTGCTTATCTACCCAATGTTTTATATGTCTAGTGCAATAAAGAATTTCACATATAATACACCCACACCATCTCGTCACAGTTACTAGTATTTTAAAACGTTATTTTTTGGACTATTAGATATTCTGTTTCCCATCACTAGCCCGTCTGTTAAAAAAATCTAGCTAACTTGTACAGGGTATAGCGTGTTTGACGAACTTTAAGCGTTGCTTTTTTGTTCAGTCATCATTAATCATCAACAACCCATAATGTTCCACTGCTGAGCTCGGGTCTCCTTTCAGGAGAGGGCTAAGGCCATTCGTCCCCACGCTGGTCAAGTGCGGGTTGGAGACTGGCAAGAGGAGTGGCTACGCATCTTGCCGCTGGATGTTTTTTTATGCCGCCCGAAGGCCTCCAACTAAGCTTCTCGACCTTTATCGTATGATAACAACCGGGACCGACTGCTTAACGTGACCCATCCAGGTAATGACCGCGCTGTCGTTGCTTACCCTCGGTGATTGTTTCTAATCACCGAGTGCAACTGGGCTATGAGCGCTTACTTTTCTGACGTATAAAATATATGAAAATTTTGTCTGGTAGGTCTGCTTGCCACACAAATTCGTCTGCATCTCTTGCTTCTTTATTGGTCATGCCAACAAAAGTCTCCTCTTTGTATTTGCTCAGTGGATGTAGGTACTGCAGAAGTTTGTTGTTTGTATATTTTTATCACTTGAAAGCGCATCAAAGGAAAACGGCTGGACCGATTTTGATGAAACTTTCTCAGTTTCATTGCTTAAGATCAAAATTAGATTTTAGGTGTTTTTTTCCCGACTGTAAAAGGGGGCAATGCTTTTTCCCAAAAATGTGGGAATACTACACATTTATTATAATGATTATGATAGTTAATATTCCATGTCTGCCTTGTTGAAATTTAAAACCAATATCATTTTCGTAACCAGCGGCCAAAAATCTTAAAAACGACACCTATATTGCATTTAAAACTTTGTTACCCCATTATACCCCCAAAATGGTTGCTATTCGAAAATCCCTGGAACAGTTATTTGCTTATTTCGTTAAAACGTTAACCTTGCAAAGTTTTGAAACGAAGTGCCTATAAAATCTTAGTGCTCCATACAAACTTTGAACACCCGTTTTACCACTTTAGGAGGTGAATTTTGAAAAATCCTTCCTTAGAGCATGTCTAAATTATAATAGTGTAAATTATAACTATATGTGAGACAAATTTCAGCTATTCATCATCATTTATAGTTCAGTATTTATTTACTTATTTATTAAATCAGCTGTTCACCGTACTTAAAATTTGCCCAACACGTATAGCGGGCCAGTACAATAATAAATAATGTTAATAACAGGAATTAATGTAAATTAGATACTAATATCACCTACCACTAAGGAAAAATGTAAAAAAAAAAAAAATGTAAAATGTGCAGAAATTGGTATGCGATAAGTCAATATCTGAGATCAGAGAGTTGAGCAGACTAACTGCCTGGCTCGTGGGAGCGAATTGTGCCGTACACGTCCGCACCTGTGGCGCGGCGAGAAGACGGCAAGATCGTAGCCCTGTATACTGGTTTGGTACCCACTATAGGTCGTGTATGTAAGTCAAAGTAATTGTAACTCACGAATAGTGCCCATTAAAAGTTCGCACTAAAAGTTTCTAAGGTAGGTGTTTCACAAACAAACAAACAAACGAAAAAGAGTTATATTTTAACACAGAAGTTACAATCACATAAGAAACACTTAGACACGAACAGAATTAAATAAAGTAAAGAAGGCGAGAATAAACTATTGTTATATTTAAGAAATACTATAGAAAGTAACAATCTAAAATAAAGGAGGCAGCGATATAAAACTTCGAGCGCAATTCTCATTCTTTTAACGGTGTGACGCGTAAGAAAGGAGTGTTCGTTCCACCGGCCACTGTGACGTTGCACCCGATCACAAATACTGTCGTACCCCTCAATTCTAATAAATTATTATTTATATGAAGGTACTCAATACGATTCAACATTAAGATGCCACAACATGCAACGAGACAAAGTATTCGAATTTTCTATTTTATTATTTGGTAACAAATAATAGTGTACCATTACAGCACACTTACGTCGCAGTGCAAGTGTATCCAGACCATGCCGAGGAAGAAAAGCGATAGATATAAATATGGGTAGAACTCATACAGCTTTTGGTATAAAAAACGTACGAATTTCCGTTGGACGCTTTCTAGCATCATATTGTACCTCGCCTCGTGCGGGTACCAGATTATGGAGTTATACTCCAAAGTACTGCGAATAAAAGGGAAGTTCAATACGATGATGGTGTTTCTGCATCGAAAAGTCGAATGCATTGTCATACTGAAACCTAAGCATTTGAAACTTTTTTTACATAAATTTGTGATATTTGTATTGAAGGTAAGGCGCAAGTCCAGAGTCATACCTAAATCACGTATTTCTGGGACTCGATCCATAGGGACATCCGATATTCTATAACTGTGGGTATACGGAGAGCGAGACCGAGTAAATGTCATCGTTTTGCATTTAAATGCATTAAAGTCTAACCGGTTGTGAATACCCCAGGCTACAACACTATCTATGTCCCCTTGGAGCGCATCACAGTCGTCTGGGTTACTGATCAACAGCTTCAGATCATTTGCAAATATCAGGCATTGGACTGATCTAAGTACACCGGGCAAGTCATTGATCATTCATAATTAGGAACTGCGTCGGTCCCAAGATGCTGCCCTGACTTACACCTGAACGGGTATCATATGCGTCAGACTGATAATTACCCAACTGTACAAACTCCCTGCGGTTAGAAAAATAGCTAGCAAATAATTTTAGTACATTTGGAGTAACTCCGACAGCTGCAATTTTTGTTTAAAAGTATAGTTTTATTGATACGATTGAACGCTTTTTTTAAGTCAAAGAATGCCACGTCTACCTGCTTACAATGGTCCATTTCAGTGACAAAATAGTCGACAAAGTTAATAAGATTAGTTGAGGTAGATTTGCCAATTCTAAACCCATGCCGACACCCGCTCAGTAGTTGCTTTATTTGTCTGGTGATATGGGTGTTCAAAATATATTCGAAGACCTTTCCAAACGCTCACAAAACGGCAATCGGTCTATAGTTCGTGATTTGAAATCTGGAGCCGTCCTTAGGAACAGGTGCTACTCGTGAGATCTTCCATACTTCGATATAGGTGGCAGTTTTAATCGCCAAGCTTAAAATATGTAACAAAGGTTCTTTTAGTACACCGATACAGTCCTTTATAAAGCAGGCAGGTATACCATCAGCCCCAATTGATGATCGAGACTTTAAGTTTTTTACTGCCTGCATAGACCAGATTCACTAACATAGTCAATATTGTCACTCGAATAATATAAATTATTCCACTTGTTGTAGAAAGAGATGAAAAATTCAAAGGGTCGGCTAAGAATGTTGATTTAAAGTACTCTGCAAACGTACTTGCGGCATCAAGCCCTGAGACACTGTGATCATTGAACTCGAATTTCAAATGGGAGCGACGCAAAGTACGTTCTGACTTGATAAAATTCCAAAACATCTCAGGATTACTCTTTATATCAGCCTCAGCGCGATCAAAAAAGTTAGTATATGCTATTTTTATTAATTTCTTTGTAAATTGCCTATACAAGTTAAACATTTGTCGGAGTCGAGATGGAACTGTCTAAACTTCACCAAACATAATGTTTGTTTTTCATATTTCTTATAATTTCAGGAATATACCAGGATGGATACACATACCTGGTATGCTCAGTGAATTGGTTTTTAATGGAACATTAGCGTTTAGAAAAGTTGTTAATTTACCATACAAAATATTCAAATTTATTTATTCATTTATCATACAAAATAATATACTTCTAAAAATAGATACTTCTAAAAATATTTGAACTAAATCTAGAGTCAGGGAAGATTTTTCTTTAATTGTGGTTTATTTTTATACACAACATTAGATTCCCCCAGTACTGGAGTTATAGAACGATGAACACTAACGCGTATAGTCAAACCTAATCCTGTCGTTCAATTCAAAACAGCGCTTGAATATTCAAATGAAGTAAATATTCAACTTACTAACAGCTCAGTCAATTGCTACGCATTCAAACACAATCAAACGTGGGCGTTAATCGAAGCAAATATAATAACAGGTTCTTGAAGGTTCAAACACCCTTTTTTTACTTTGTTATACCATTAACGAATTAGATTTGCGAATGTTTTTGCTATATTAATTACCAAAGCCTCCAAAATTGGCATAGCAACATGGGGTTTGATCCTGTAATATCATGTACACCGATATAAAAAAAATACAGGTCAATGCAAGTCGAACTCGCGCACCGAGAGGTCCGTACAAACCTTCAGGAATATAAGTAAAAGTTTTCTGAATTTTTTTGTTACCTGCTTGCGTGCTTTATTTTCTATATCAGCGGTAAGTAGCCTTCAGGTTTTATTCCCTTGGGAGTAGTAGCGAGTTTCAAAATATGCAGTAAAAAAAGTTGTGCCTTTGCTTTTTGTGTTTTTGCGGTGACTTAGAAATTAGTTTTTCTTTTCACAGCTTAAAGGCAATTAGACTTAAGTATTTGATATGCATTGCAACTACCCTTTTTTTGGAACGTGTAGAAACCCCCTCGGGCCTTCACCCCACCGGGTTTTGCGGCGGGTCGGTGTGTCGGAATCGAACCGACTAAAACCACATGGTGTGCTACTCCGCGCCTGAAACGGGAGAGATCCGGGAACCGCTTTCTTACGCCATCCGGATGCATTTCAACTACCGGATGTATTTAAATAATAAATTACTTAAATATATGTTTTTAAGTAATGACTTACTTAAATAAATGTTTTAAGCAATGTCTTATATAAATACATGTATTTAACACAAATTACTCGTACATATCTTTTACCAGGGGCCAGTCTCTGATTAACTATTTTGAATTAATTTGTCAGATATCTACTGATTTCGGTTACAATCTGTTAAAAACTGCTTAATGACAGATAACTATCAGGAGCTTTATCAGGAACTGGTGAAACTATCCCTAAAACTATTGAGCCAACACCTAGACTTGACAGATTCAATCAATTAATAAAATGTTACTGAGAAAATCTAATATTATACAATATTGAAACTGTTTTGCATTATTTTAATTTTACTTTTAATATTTTAAAATTTGAAAACGTAAAGTCTAAATTACAAAATTTTTAAAAACCCTTCGTACTCACTTAACCGAGTAATCAAAGCTTGGTTGATTTTTTAGCAACTATGTAAAGTATTTACGCGAGAATGCTACTAAAAACCTATTGCCATAACAGACCTTTTAACTTCAGTTTTAAAGTTAATACTGTTTGAAGCGAACTTGTAATTTTTAAATATGAGATCCAAATTATTACAGTACAATAAGTTGAACATATGAAATATTGGCATTGTTGAAAAGTCCGAAGACTTCTAATAGTTTAATACCAACTGATATATTTTAAAGAAAAAATTGTGTAGTTTAGTGTCGTATATTGACAGTACATTTACGTTTACCACGTGTACTGTCTTGAAGTAAACCTAAATACTGTCACTAATTAACAACTGTAGTTGAATCCAAATCAAATATTTACATAAACGAGCCGAAATTAAATTGAATTTCCGCGACAGTTACTATTGTATTTTCAACAATCGCTGCAAGCTTCATAAATGTTTAACAATTTTGTTAACTAATAGTACATCAGATTGCATTAAAACTTCCTCCATTTGTATACTGTTCTGGGCGAAGCAATGTGATTATGGAACTGGTGACTAAAGCGCTGTCTTTTTTGTTATATATGTATGTTTTATATGTTTATGTATGTATGTATATGTTCACGTATAGTAACTCTTAGTTTATGTCAATTGTGTGTTGTTCTGGACAACTATATCTTCGATGCACCTACCTTCCTATATCTCCATGCCTCTCTAAAAGTTGGATGGTGGTGAATGCCTCAGGCATTAAGTCTGTGGCGACTTTCTCATCACAAAATCATATGACAACGCCATCTACCGAAGATAGACTGAACTACGGAGTAACGCAGTGTACGAAGAAACTACCAATCTTGCAGCGCGCTATAGAAGTTCTCGCGTCGGTTAACATATGTATAACTTCCTAACATCAACCGTTGCGCAATGACCCGCCAGGCATGATCACCTTGCCTGGTTGGATGATCCCCCATTTGTGTAGGAGGGACATAACACTTGTTCGTCCACAAGTCTATCGATATACATAAGTGCATAAAGTTTTAAATAAATTATTAAGGACTAAGTACAATAGAATCCTGAGGATCAGCGATGCATTGACTCTAGGAGTGTAATAAAAAAATGAAAATCAATATAGATCTTTTTGGGGTCTGTCATCGTAACTGGTGAATAACACTGAAACAACCTTGTGAAAAGAGATTCTTTTTTAATGAGAATTGATCATTTTTCTGACTTACTACGAAAACTACTGCCACCGTTATCGGTACTAAATACATACAGCGGTTTGCTGTGAGGCCGTATCACTCCGGTCGAGACTGGTGTGAGGTTGAGGTGAGAAACAGCGCCTGCGATGTGTTTTACCGAGTGAGTGAGGATACCGGAAGCCCATACCTCAACCCCTCCCCCTAACCCCCTTCCCCTACCCACTCCACTCCCCTCAGAGGCCGATAACGTACTTGTGACGCCTCAGGTGTTGCAGGTGTCCATGGGTGACGGTAATCGTTTACCATCAGGCGATACCGGTACTCGTTTGTGCGCTGTGTATGTAATTTTTCCATAAAGCCTACATTTTAAGGTTTAGAGAGTGGATGTTACGTGTTATTACATGTATTTATCAAAGAAGGTTGCAGGCAGCTAAGATATTTAGGGAAACTATACCCTGAGCCGAAAGCAGAATCTGACATCAATGACGAATTGTAAACTGAATAATGAAGGATCAAGGGTAATAATAATAATATGAAGGACTTAAAATTTTCGTCTGATATAAAATTTAAAGTAACTAACATGTTAGTAATATTTTTATTTCTATCACTAGAAAGTACGCTAATTTTTTATTGTTGTAAGTGTACAATAAAAGGCATTTATTGATTACTATGAACCCTACCTTTTTCTACTCAAATACGTTTCCACAAGTATCACAGAACAGAAGTTAGTACCTTGACACTTTTCCTACGAACAAACAAAACTACTTCTAAGAAATTCGTTCAAAGCTATTTCAATTCAAATTTTTCAATGTAGTGTAGTACTAAGTAATAATACTAAGTGTCATACCTGTTCATAACTTGGGTGTCGTAAGAAGATATTAGGGGAACAAACTTACAGCACTACGAGCGGGTAGAAAAATTAGAACAAACCCATGCCAACGCGTCTGGTCAGTCAGTCGTGATATAGGTATCTTGTAAACCAAAACCTTATAAGAAGAGGTTTAGATCCAACATTGAATTATTAATCCCCTGTTGATTTTGTTGTAGAATATTTTATATTTTCGTTTCATTTCAGTCATGAGCGTAAACGTTTGGTATACATGTATTTTTATACATCAGCTTAATTTCTTTTATTTCCATTTTCAATGATAGAGAATGTATCATTTAAATGTAGATACTGTGTATTGAAAATATGTTTAATAAATTTAATTAAATTCACAAAGCCATTTTTAAATATTTTAACATTTAACCTCTAAGACGCGGAACTTAATTTACATTTGAATCTATTTTAGGTCAATTAGTACTCATGAATATTTATCACAAAAAACATGTTTACAATGTCTCGCTATCAGGATTTTTCTTACTGCATTTTTAATTTAATTAATTAATAACATTGCCAAAAAAGTATCATAGACTTCATTGTGATGAATAATATTTGTTAGATTATGCTGAATTGTAAAAAATTGACTTCTTTATTATTATTTTTTTGATGATATTTTTTTGATTCTAATTTGAAGAGAGACAAAGGGGAAGTAAATACTTTTTCCATAGCTACTTGTAAATAAGAGAATAAGGTAAGACAGATAAAACACACTAACAAACTACAGCAGACCTCTTTTGAAGTCGGTTGCATATTTTGTGTATCTGCCTGTGCCTAGTTTGTGAACATTGTTGGCATTACCCCACTTTTATGATCTATATATATAATTCTTGTGTCACGTTGTTGCTTACGATGAATTCCGAAATCATCTAACAAATTTTCACGTTTTTTAAATGTGTATTTTATTGGAATGCATAAGATTGGATACCTTTCATTGCGGATTTTTTTATGAGAGACGCAGCCGAAGTAAGACGCTGGTTATATTAAATCAAAGCTTGCTTACGTTCAAACATCACCAGACTAAGAATAACTACTAAAGTTGAATGCAATAGATAACGATTAACTCAATTCTTTAAGTGGGTCCATAATGTGTCTAATCATAGGGCCGGTCTAACTTAGTTGTACAAACAACCATTAGTACAACTTTATCTTGATTGGTGGTATCCAGAAATCTTTTATAGGTTCCAAATCTTCTGATTTAAATCTTAATCTACATGTATACTGCTCGCGTCACGTTGTTGTGATTTTCACGTCTTTCTTCTATATCTGTGTTTTGCTGTTATACCTAAGATAGGATACCTAGTATCACACTTAGATCAATAAGACTCGAGGTGATTGAAAAGAGATGCATACGAATTAGCGCTGTTCTTTCCGAAATTAGTTTGTGGTCGAATTTAGGTCCACAACGGTCCAAATGAACTTTTATTTTGTACATAGAGCGACTGCCATCAGACCTCCAAAACCTAAGTATTAATTAATAAAACTTAAAATTGATAGTCAAAGCTTTATGTAGAAATAAAGCGGAATATTACTGGACCGACGAATTCGTTAGATTCCAAACGAACTTCCGTATTAATTTAAATGGTAGCAGTTTACCTTCAACGTCTGCTTCGCGATGACACTAAACAAGTATCAAGAATAAACACTAAAATATACTGGGATAGACTTATGAGAAAGCTGCTTCTCTCGTGGCCAGTTCTAGGCAACTTGCTCATGAGTAAGTCCAATAGTTTTGTATAGTTTTTTTTATTTAATGTGTTTGACATTAATTCACGCAAAATCAATATCTAACGCGAGTGAAGCCGAGGGCAAAAGCTAATTTTATAATATTATGATGTTTCTAAATTAAAATCGTAGACATATGAAAAGGTCTTTACAGTAACAGGTTAAATAACGACTATTAATGCCCCTAAGGTTAGATATCGGTAAAAAGTCAACTAAAATTTTAGAAAAAGCTAGGAAGGTGCGAGCTATTATTATACGTCCATTTATAGTCTTTAAGAAAGAATAACTTTCGAGATCTTAAGTTATCATAATATTATTTTATGCCCGCTAGCTTTAACTACTTATCCCAATATCTCTCACCGTGTACCAAATCAAATAACCTTCGAATCCAGTAAAAGCAAAGTTAGAAGAACAATAAAATAATGTTCGGTCAGTCGGGACAATCTACTCAATGTACTTGCCACAACAACTTGTTAAGTTGCGAACTAGTTGTGACTTGTTCAGCGTCTCTATGTTACAGCATTGTTACTGAAAATAGAATTCCCTGCACTTGGTTATCTCTTGGGTTGTCCGGCATTTAATTAAAAGTTCTCGCTCGAGAATACGCTGTAACATCTTTAGAGTACCTCTGTTCTTTAAAATCTTAGAAAACTGATATAAATCTTTTATCTAGAAAATAAAATTTGAGTATGACAATTATTGTTTTCCATACAAGATTTAAGAAAATCATCAGTAATATATTTTTAATAAGACTTAAAGAACGGCAGTTACCCTGTTATTAGTAATATACGCACTAGTATTTCTGCTCTAATCACTCAACTTGAAAATTGAACGTGGCAGCAGTTTTTTTATACATCTTAAATACCAAATAAATATTTATTGCAATTAAAGATATATGAAAATCCTTATTGGTATGCAAAGATTGATTCAAGGTCATTTTTTAGTTTGTCTAGCATTTATTGATACGAGGAAAACGGCATATACATTTTTATTAAGGTTATTCAACAACAACCCATAATGTCCTCAGGAGACTCTCAGTAGGTCTCTCTGGAGAGGGCTAAGGCTATATGTTTCCACGCTGGCCAAGTGCGGGTATGGGACTGCCAAGAATAAGTTGTGGCTACGTATCTTGCCGTTGGATGTTTTTAAGCCGCCCGAAGGCATCCAACTAAGCTTCACTATTGTTATCGTATGATAACAACTGGGACCGACTGCTTAACGTGACCTCCGAACCTCCGTGGTTATGGTTATATGCGGTCACCTATCCTGGTACTGACCACGCCGTTGTTGCTTACCCTCGGTGATTGTTTCTAATCACCGAGTGCGACTGGGGTAAGAGCAAACCTTATGGTTATTAATATAAAAAGTGAAAAAAAATATTGGCATAATTAAGCGTTTAGACGATAGTTCACTATCGTTGTTATCAACAGCCTTTATAGTTAAAAAGAAAAAAAAAGTAAGCTACAGATAAAAATCATAGATCGACACAAATAGACGCCACAGATGTACTGTATTGTCAAGATGAATTAGGTGAAAACACCTAAATCCACTGTCTGCCTATGTCGATCCATAACCTCCAGTTTCCAAAATACGTAGAGCACTGATGAGAAGGACACTGGCAAAGAAACTCATGGCCACTCTTTTTTAACGTCAGATAATTAAATACAATAAATTACATGAAAGGTTAAAGTATGCAAGTTGTTGCTACCTGATTTTCATTTTATTAAAATGGTCCTGTGTGTGTTTAATTGTTGTTTTTTTTGTGTGTGTAATTATTATTTCTTTGCTAGTGTATATATTATGGCTTGGATATGTAAAATATCTTTATGCAAGGCGTCAGCCTTGCATAAAGATATGGTGTATAAAGGTGACCCTGGGCCCAATAAAAAACCAGCGTCAGAAGCTTTGTCTCACATAAAAATGATTGGTGACTCACTTAGGAGGCTAAAGTTACAGTTGAACGAACTAAATTAATAGTATTGGCTAAAGCAGGTAAAACTGGAGGACATAGCACAAGCTATCGACGAAGTCAACAGGGACTTAGAGATCATAAAATAGTGGTCGATGAGATTTGGTTTATCGGTTAACCCAACTAAATATCAGGCAATTGTAGTATGAAGCACCCGCATAATAAGCAGAAGCGATACTGACTCAATCTCACCGATTGTCTTCAATAACTCAGTTATCCCATTCAGTCCTGTAGTCAAAGATTTGGGCTTACTCATCAACTCGACCCTTGATTGGCAAGCTCAAGTTACTTATGTCAGCCAAAAGGTAACTGGAAACACGCGAATGTTATATCGTCTCAAGAACTTCCTACCACCTAAAACCAAAACAACTCTTATGCAGTCCTTAATAATCCTAATAATTGACTATGATGATGTATTTTATTTCGACCATGAATGCAGATCTCCTCAATAAACTAGATCGCCTTCTTAATAACTGCATTCGATTCATTTTTAATCTCCGGAAGTACGTCCATGTGTAAGTCTTACATTGCCAACTAAAATGGTTGCCTATTCGCCTGCGACATAATCAGCGAGCACTTATCTGCCTATTTTCATTTCTTAACTCACCATTTTCTCCTACATACCTTGCTTCATACTTCCGTTATCTGTCCTCTAATCATGACAGAAGTCTTCGTTCAGAAAATAACCTGCTCCTCTTATGTCCTTCTCACCATTCTGTTTTCTTGAACTCTTCTTTCTTTATCCAAGCGGTACTACTCTGGAATGCTCTCCCACTCAAAATCAGGATGTCCACAAACCATTTTACTTTCAAAAAGAAGTTACACGATTTCCTTCTCAGTAAAACGGCAGAAAGTTCCAATCGATAGCTGCTTCACCTTATATTCGGGTTATCATAGTGTTCAAACGTAGTGTATTTGTGTCAGTATATATTAATAAATAAATAGATATATATATATGGATATCTATCTATATATTTATTCTTTATAATATAGTATATGTATGTATATGTTCTTTTTTGTGTAACGCTTGTTTCTGTTGATAATGTTACCTCTTTGCACCACCTACCTTACAAGATTTCTACACCACCCTAAGGTTGAAGACTGGAAGAGAATGCCTTGGCCATTAAGTCCGCCTATGTACACATGTGCATGAAGTTTTAAATAAATAAATAAAGCTTCGTTGACTAGGCCGACCAATCACCCTAAGCAGCACCCGTTCACGAATATAATGTACGGGCCAGCCATCATCTCTCTCGCCATATTAAAGGGAAGGAAACGACAATTTAGTAAAAAAACTTGCAATGATACGTTATTTATTTTTATCTAAAACATTTTTTCGAGATTCCTCAAATATTCCAAACCCTTTCGGCTTTTGTCTTCCTCTGTTTTTTTTTTCATTTGTGTCTTACGATCGTTGTCCAAACATGCTATCTTAATCAAGCCCCAAAAGTTTTATTGGCTATGAGAGATATTTTGAAACGCTTTCCCCCGTATTTCTTGTAACGTATAATTATTAAAACAAAGAAAGTGGTATACAAAAATTATATTCAATAAATTAAATTCAATTTTTTATTATAAATATATATATATATATATATATATATATATATATATATATATATATATATATATATATATAACTCAGACATATTACACAGTTTTTTGATTATCTTACAATGGTATGGGCACATAAATCAATTCATTATAAGGTACCACCCGGAAGAGCTTTTTCATAGTATTTATAGAATACCCTACGGCGTAATCTAAGAATGGCTTTCCAAAATCCTCCACAACCATTCTCCAGTTTTGATTTAGGACTTGTAGTACTGCATCACCTAAGGGAGTGGATAGAATATTTATCAGTATTGGCATTTTATTATTATTATTAACAAATTCATTTCTAATTATTTCACTTATACTTACTGAGTTGCTTGCTTCCCTTGAATAGATTTTTGAAATCGAAGGAAACATGATCTCCATAATCGAAATTATATTTATAATTTTTAATACCGAAGTAATCAATGTTATTTTTGTCTTTGACGTATTTTGTGTTGATGTCGAGGTTCATTTTCATATTGGCTAGAACAAAGTAAAAAAATATTTGCAAGTAGAATATCAGTGGTGAAAAAAAAAATTGGTGAGCATTTATAAAATATATACAAGATATCTTGATTGACCCTGTATCTATATATATATATATATATGAATGTCTTCACTAAATATTATATTAACTTAAATGTATACGCTAGTAAAGTTTTGCTACTAAACCCCAAAGCTACTACTTTTTATTCTAGATAACTTAAAGAGTGGAACATGAAAATTGGACGAGGATAAAGTGCAGTCACATAGAATTCAATAAACATAAAGAAAATAAATAAAACTGGACATAGAAACTTATGATATACCTAGATAAAATACGCAAAATTTAATGATAATAAAATACTATTGTCAATTTTATTCAAAAACCCCTTACACCATGATTATAAATAGCTTTATACTTACTCAACTTTACTACCGCATCACCAGCGCCATCAATGCCAAATAAAAGGAACTGGCCCTTGGCGTCATATGTAGACCTCATTGTTAGATTGCAATGGAAGGCCAATATGAACTTACGCTTCTCTAAGTATGATCTGAAAAACTCATCACTTTATTCATCAGCTTACCTTAAGGGGATAGTGAGACTAAGATATTGTGCTCTCTAGTTTAACCTAGTAATTACTATTTGATATTATTGACTTGGTCCAATTACTTATTGTCACCACTCAGCGTCTTTAGAGGCAAAGATGGAGAAGGAATGAAAATAAATAAAGAGGGAAAACTATTGGTCGAGTAGATTATATTGATCATGTAGTAAAATTAAAATTAAATAAATAAAATTGCTCGTGAAGGTGAAAATCCCATGCATGTGACTCTGTCTATTGTTGGTAAGTTCAAATCTTCTGTCTATCTAAAAGTATGTCTGTAATCATGATAAATACACCACAAACTATTTAATTACTTCACTGTTTAACAGTTTTATAATTCCTTGTAAACACCGTGGGAGAGCTACGCTTCGGCATAAATGGGCCAGCATGACCGGTGTGATACCACGGCCTCACTGAAAACCGGTGTGAAACAGCGCTTGCGCTGTGTTTCACCGAGTCAGTGAGGAAACCGGAGGCCCATTCCCAATTGCTATTTTTAAAAAATCCCTTTTTTTCATCAATTTTATTTCTCTGCAAATCTTTGTTACCAATAATATTAGGTTGATCAGAAATAAGTGTTTTGTTCTTAAGTTATATTTCTAACACAGATTGTTGTACTAGAACTAGAAATAAATAAGTAATTATGATGATTGTCTTTATTAAATTCAATTTGTTAGAAAATACAATTTCAAATGCACACAGTAGGTGTACTGAGTAAATTAGTTAATACTAAATATAGTGTCAAATGCTGTTTTTTCATTATAAACATTTATAAAATCTAAATTTCTTATCGATAAAGCGGTTTATATCGCTATAAGGTCATTTTCAGCACCTGGGCCTAAAATTTGTCTTGACTGACGTAAGAGATTTAACTGAAACATAAATGCTCTCCCACATACGCGCGTTGTTTTCAATCGATTTTTAACTTTTTATCGCAGCAGTGTGTGACTTAATAGCCATCCTAATACCAAAATTACTAAAACTAGATATCGCAATATTGAATGTGGTATTATCGGCCGGTGATTGCAAGCAATACGTTTTATTATAAAATATAATTTCCTTGTATAATATGTATATATTTATAAAAAAAAAATATAATAATGTTTTTATATCAGTTGTCTAGTTTAGCTGCTTAGCTTGGGACTAGATGGCCTTGTGTGTAAGAGTTCTGAAATATTTATTTACTTACTCAACATTATCAACGACGCATTTCTTGAAGCCTGTCATTTTGCCATTGTAAAAATTTAATGTTAAATTGCTTAAAGCAATGGAGAGCTTCTCAAAAGTCAAAGGATCCATGGTTGGAACATCGAGCTCAGGTATACCTTTGACAACTCCAGGTATGGCATCTTGTGTGGCTTTTATAAGACATTCTTTAGACGTATCGCTGCACGGGTGAATGAAGTCCGCTGTCAACAGAATAATTTCATTCATTAATTTTATTGATTATTGTACAGGGGCGACGGAGTAGACGGGTCATGTTAAGGTAAGTGACTATCAACGTTAATGATCATCTGCAGTTTACATTCACACTACTGCTTTTGAACCGATTATGGTGTAGCCTAAAGGAAAGATAAATAATCTGAGCAGTCAATGTATGTTTGTGTCATCCACCATAGTCCTTCCTGTGTAAAGCTTTGCTCCCTAATTCATATTTTTTCTATGATTTATGGGAGAAACGAGCAGACATATAACCTGATGGTAAGCGATTACCGCCGCCCATGGACACCCATAATACTAGAGGCGTGTGCGCTGGCCTTTGGGGTATTAGGAGGGGGATGAGGGAGAGATTGGGGTATAGGCCTCAGGTATCCTCGCTCACTCGGTGAAATACAGTGCAAGCGCTATTTCACACTGGTATTCTGTGAGAATGACTCCGGTCGAGATGGTCCATTCGTGTCGAGGCTGGACTTTCCCACGGTATAACTGAATGAATACTTATGGTCCTTTTTATGTTAGAAATGAGTCAAACATATAATTTATGTTAGTTAAAAATTAGTTACTAGATTGAGTTCTTGATAATATGTCATTATTTCATCATCATCATCATCAGCCTATCGCAGTCCACTGCTGGACATAGGCCTCTCCAATTTCACGCCACTTAGTTCGATCTATGGGACTCGCATCCAGCTCCTGTCATTATTTATTAAAATTTAATTCAAAAACATTCTATCTTATAGAACTTAGACTATTGAAGATTTATTTTTAGGAACACAAAGAGAAAAGGTCTAGCTGGGGAGATCGTTTTTTGTTTTTGCGAAAGACGGTCCCCATTTCAAATCATCCACATTTTTTATATTTTTTATCATTAATTCCATCACGACGGTCTCGAAAACTTTGAAGACTTGAAATACTTAACATTGGCAGAAATAGCTGATCCGGCTAATTGCCATATCATCAAAAGAATAAGAAGGTCTAGCTGTCACAATTTGCGAACAACGACTGCCGCCATGATGTTTTTATGAGTTATTATTTATTTTACAAAATCATATTTTAATAAGTAAGTACTAAGTATAAGTCTTTACCGTAAATTGTCATAGTATTACTCTATAAAATGAATAAAGTATAAATAATAATAAACAACCACATTTACTTTGTTACTAGAGTTACTACTTTGTTAACAGTTATTTAATATAAATAAATTGCGTTTACAAGCACAAATTACATTACATTCAAACTTCTACATACACATACAAGTTTACATTATTATTTTAAACTAGAATCTTGCATGGGTATACTTAGGTGTTTAACCTAATAAAATATTATTATAAATTTTAAGACGCTCTTAGCAAACTTTTCAAGTTTAGAACGCTCGACCAAGTCTGTTTTTGGTAAAATAAATAAACAAAATCGTCTATCATAGAGTTATGATGCCGGAAAAACCCAGAATCATATATACCCACAGACATATAGATTCACACATAAAACTCATACCTAACACCCTTCACACTTCATGTCGGAGCTTGATAAAAATAGCATAATAATATATGTTGTTTATTTATTCGTTTTATAAATTTACTAACACTTCCGGCATTACAGCTTCCTCAATATTCGTTTTCTTCGTTATTTTTGCTCGTTTCATTTTTATTAAATTCAAAAAGTGTTTGAATTGTTTCTCACTCTTTTCAAACGGTTAAAATTGAAAAGTGTGATATACTGTGTTCTACTGCCAAGTCTTTGTATGGAAATCCACTCTCAAGCTTTAATATAATATGGCATTTTTCGTCGATAGTAATTTGTTTTATTTTTCTATGCGACGACTAACTCAACAACATGTTTTGGTGCGTCTTAAGTTCAGATATATAACGAACTGACCGAATAGAAATGAGAAAGCAGGATTTGGGCTTCGATTATACTGCATACGCTTGTATCTTGTTTCTGAGAAGAATAATAGATCCTGAAAGTTTTTATTAGCTTTTACGATCTTAATGACTATTTAGTTTGCCATATGTGGATCCTGTTGCATATCGAAATGCTAACAGTAAGGCTGGTCATACTAATACATATAATTCCCCGAAAATGTCAATTAAATGTAATTGTTCAAAAAGATATGTTGTCATAAGCAACATCGTAAAAAACAGTGTCTTTTATATGACGGTCTAATAGAATTTATCCGTAACCTTTGATTATGGTCAATATATCAGGTATGTTGTTCTAAACGATGCGGTAGTAAACGGTTTTGACTTATACTCTTCGAAATGATTTAAATAATTCAAGAAGTAATTTATAGGTACTAATATATCTATATCCGTGAATATGAAATTATAACTGTAGTCCATTATTTTCCTCTATTGTTGATACATTTCACAGCACACGCGATATAGGGATTTTTGTGGGTATATTTTTTATATCTTGAGGTACATTATCGAAATTTTCATACGGATCTATGACTTTTTGCAAGTATAATAGATCTTATGTTACTCGGGGATTAATAAGCCTTATAATAAAGAAAGATATTTCAAATCGGTCATATACTTTTAGAAAAATAAACAAAAAAATAATACCTTTCCTCTTTATAATATTAGTAGGTATAAAAAGTCTAAACATGTATAAAGCATTTATATATAATAGATAATTTCCGAAATGTAAATATGTTTTTTATCAAGATCAACTTGTATCTAAAAGTGCTTATATAATAGTAAATAAATATAACTGATGTTGACGCAAGGGTAACTATGCTGATTCAATATTTGAACTGTCTGCAACAGAACAAATATGCAAGTTAAGTCTAAACGCTTTATTATTTTAAGGTAACAGCATACTAGGAAAAGCCAGTACCTGACTAGTACCATACCATCTTACGGTATGTAATTGTTGATACACAATCTGCCCGTGGATTTATAATTCATAGCTACGCAAAATAAGTATGCAAACAGCGATTGGTCACTGATCGGTCTACTCGTCGTCCACGTGTAGACAGCTTGTGTGCAAGGCAATCCGGCGAGCCGGTGACTTTACGGTGTTGACAGACCACGAGGTATAGCGGCGTGTGTCGGGCTAAAACGATCTTGTGATCTTTGGTCCCTGTGTGTTCACTTAATTATTCTTACGTAAATTACACCCAGATCATAGCTATTTATGTACGAGTATAAAAAAAATCAGTTAAATTGAGATAATCATTATTTCTGACTTAGTATTTTTATTAATCAGCATTAAATGATATACAGTACCATGGTTATTAATTAATGTTAATAATATTTCACTAGGCAAACAGCAATAAAAATAGATGTTGGCTGATTGTCAGACCTACTCGATAGGCACGCAAAATTTCATTAAATCAGACCAGCCGTTTCAGAGAACTTTGAACAAACACAGCGACACTAGAGAATTTTATGTCAGAAGATTTTTCCGCATTCTAGTTAGTATGGTAAGGCTCTGGCTAGTTTAGATTAGACTGCCGCGTGTAAGATATGTGAGAATTTTATCATTGTTAACTTCCATTAGTGAATTGAGCCGTTTATATACAACGCACATAAAACTAACCTATATAAGCAAATACTATTGGTGTGTTAACATAATTGAAATAAATATTATTCCTATCTATAAAAAATATGTTTGCATGATGTATTAAGTTCTCTTAACGGTAAAAAAAAATACATTTTCACTTCTAAATAAATTTTAAATTAGTACCTTTGAAGTTTTTTTTTTTTTTTTTTAACTTGGTGGAATGCCTTTACGCACTTCGCTCCCCCCTGCGGGGACAGGGGGTTCGCTTTGTGTGGGACTCCTGACTGACTCGCCAGACTACCCACTAAACCACCACGGTGTGCCACTCTGCGCCTGAGACGGAAGAGATTCGGGTACCGCTTCCTTACGCCATCCGGACCTCTCCCAGCGCCTGCCCGCACTGAAGCGGGCACCGTCTTCTGATGTTAAACTCTTAAGGTGGGCGACGTACGGCACACGCGTAACGTCGCCCCCTCGCGGGTGGCCTCTGAAGCGGATGGGGGGGAAAACCCGTCCCGCTCATCCGCGGCCACACTCAGGGCGGCATGAGGCGCTGGTAGGCGCGCCTCCGCCGCCCGGTTCGCCGGCTTCGGATCGGGTCCGAGTGGAGATCGTCCTCCCGGGCCTTCTCCGCCGCCTCCTTCTGCGAGATGACTTCTTCGCAGAAGGTCGCGACCGCGGACCGCTCTGGCCGCCGGCCATGGATCGTACGACGGCCGGCAGCGAGAGATCTCCTCCGATGACGGCAGTGAGGGCCCGACGCTGCGGCGCCCAAGTGGGGCACACCACCAGCTTGTGCTGGGCCGAGTCCTCACTGCAGTCGCAGTGGTGGCAGGCGGGACTCAATTCCCACCGCGCGACCGAGTGCAGGTACTTCCCGAAGCAACCGTGCCCGGAAAGCACCTGCGTCAGTCGGAAGGAAAGGGTCCCGTGCTGCCGCCCTGCCCACTCGAGGATGACGGGCTGGAGATCCTCCACGGTGGCGAAGCCAGCACGTGGAGCCTCCAGCCGCGAAGACCAACAGGCCATCGTGGCTCGACGGGCGGCTTTACGCCACTCGCGTAACTCTTCGGGCGGAGGGCGAACGCCACTCTCCGCCCGGAATTCAGCCACCCGTCGATAAACTTCGGCGAGCACCTCCGCCTCCAAATCCCACGGGGGTGTTCCGGTCAAGGCGCACGCCACCTCGGTCGACACCGTGCGGTATCCGCGTATGGCTCTGACCGACAATACCCTCTGAGGCCGCCAGAGGCG